>CAUYON010092044.1:0-41434 GCA_963573935.1 Arctocebus calabarensis
GATTATCCACTGAAAAGCTCAAACTTATGGCCCGCCCCCTACTACTCTTTGCACCAGAGTAGTAACACCTTATTGGCTGTTCTACCATCCCGTCACCTCCCCTAACCGAGACTATATCAGATGCCCTTGTCTTCTGCTCTCTCTCTCTCTCTCTCTCCTCTCCCATCCGCCGTGTGTGTCTCTTCTCCTCTCCTCTCTTCCTCCGTTTCTCTCTCTCTCTCTCTCTCCCCTCCTCCTTCCCCCGCCAATAAAGACCTTTCGTACAAGCCCTGGTGTTCTGTAAGTTTTGTGCCGGTGAGTGCCCCCCCCTTACAGATGGTAAGACTTCTTCTTCAGACAATTAGCAATTAAAATTGTACTTCACAGTTCGTTTTGCTCCTCTGATCTGAGGCCGGCATGGCAGGTGACTGCACTGACGGCAAAGAACTGTTTCTTTTCATATTCAGTAAGAAACTACAACCGCCAGAAGATGCCTGGGCAGGAACAGGGGTGGGATGGAGGTGAAAGCGAGTCTCCTGCCCCACCGAGGCCGAGGTCCCACCTGCCCGAATGTCATTCTCCGGGAAAGGCATCTGGACGCTGGCCTGTGCCAGGGGCACGGGCTGGAGAAACCTCGCCTTTGTGCTGGTCTTGAAAGACTCGCTTGAAGACGTGCTCTATTCAAACAGGGGCCAGGAGAAAAGTTATCAAAAAGCGGGCAGACGCCTGTCTCTAGAACCTCAGCAAGTCTGACCGCCAACTCAACCCCGGCTCCCCGCTAGGATGACGTCGGCAGCCACACCCGAGTGGGCAGCCCCCAGGACGCGCCAGCTACAGTGTTCAGGGTTCACAGTTTGCTTCCACGGTGGCATCTGAGTGACTTTTTTTTTTTTAGAAGCTCACTGTGTCGCCCTCGGTAGAGTGCTGTGGCGTCACAGCTCACAGCAACCTCAAACTCTTGGGTTTAAGCAATTCTCTTGCCTCAGCCTCCCAAGTAGCTGGGACTACAGGCGCCCGCCACAACACCCGGTAATTTTTTGTTGTAGTGTCACTGTTGTTTAGTAGTCCCGGCCAGGTTCGAACCGCCAACCCCGGTGTATGTGGCTGGTGCCATAACCACTATGCCACTATCAACAAGCCCTGAATGACCTTTAATGAAACATTCCAGGCTGGCGTGGTAGCTTATGCCTGTAATTCCAGCATTTGGGAGGCGGAGGTGAGTGGATTCCTTGAGCTCACAAGTTTGAGACCAGCCTGAGCAAGAGCGAGATCCTTGTCTCTAAAAATAGCTGGGTATTGTGGTGGGCCCCTGTAGTCCCAGCTACTTGGACGGGTGAGGCAAAAGAATTGCTTAAACCCAAGAGTTTGAGGTTGCTGTGAGCTATGACATCACCTAACTCTAACAAGCCAAATGGCCATCAGTGGAGAATGGGTAAACAAAATGTGACTATGTCACCTTGTTTATCACATTCCCTACACAAGTATTACTCCCCATGATTGCATTAATGTACACAGCTATGATTTAATTTAAAAAAAACCCCATGATTGCATTAATGTACACAGCTATGATTTAATGGAAAAAAAGTATTACTGAGTTTTACAAGGGAATGAAGAACGGATATATGCTATGACATCAATGAACTTTGAAAACATTAAATTTAGTGAAAGAAACCAGACACAATAGACTAAAGAGCTCATGTAGAGACTTTCCATTTAAGAAAGACTTGGGCCTTTCCCTCTGCCAGAAGTTCTAGTGCTTTTTACTCCTTCTGTATTTCTTTCTGTCTAATAAAATCCTATCTTACCACTGGAAAAAAAAAGAAAGAAAGAAAGAAAGAAACCAGACACAAAAGCCCACTACTATATGGTTCATACAACTATTTTAAATTGCACATGAACTTTATGGATGCCCTCTATATAAGAAATGATCAGAATCAGCAAAAACAGGGAGTTAAGAAGTAAACTAGGCTTGGCGCCTGTGGCTCAATGGGCTAAGACGTCAGCCATGTCCACCTGAGCTGGTGGGTTCGAATCCAGCCCAGGCACGCGAAACAACAATGACAGCTGCAACCAAAAAATGGCCGGGCGTTGTGGCGGGCACCTGTAGTCCCAGCTACTTAGGAGGTGGAGGCAGGAGACTTGCTTGAGCCCAGGAATTAGAGGTGGTTGTGAGCTGGGATAACATAGCACTCTATCCCGGGTGACAGCTTGAGGGTCTGTCTCAAAAAAGAAAAAGAAATAAACTAGTGGTCGTTAGGAGATGAAAGAAGAAAATGGGAGTGACTGCTAACAGGGAGTGAGAAAAATATTCTGGAATTAGGTAATGGAGATGGCTGCACACCTTGTGTAACATCCAAGCCCCCTGCCCCTACACGAAGCCCCCTATCCCTGCCACTAACCCCCCCAAACCCATAGATTTAAAGAATATAACAAACCCTTTACCCTTCAAAGGGAAAGTGTTTTAGCCCCAACCCCCGCAAGGGTGGAGGAGCTAAATTCTGGGAGAAGAGATAAACAGGGAGGGGTACGTGTCCCAGGTTCCTTGGAAACTTACCCAACTCCTATGCCCATCCTTTGTACCCCTGAACTATGTATGAACCATGAAGTAATGAACTTATGATGTATCTTGTGATTTATGAAGTAATATGTACCCCCCACCCTGCTACCCTGCCTCAATTGCTATGATTAGCTTCCGTATTACGCTAGCTTGCTTTGCTGACCACGCAAGAATAATAGTATAAAAAGACTGCTCACCTAGCATTCGGGGCTGCATGCCTGTGAGGTATCAGCCCTCTGCAGGTGTAATAAATTTGTCAATTATTGCATCAAATTGGGGTCTATCTTTCTATCTCTGCGACTCAGTTTATTTCACTTGGAATATACTAAAATGCACTAAACTATACACTTTAAATAGATGAAATTTATAGTATGTGGATTATAACTCAATAAAGCTGCTGTAAGAGAGAAAGAAGTATCTGCCAAATGTTAATGAAATGTCTTTGGGAAGCGTTGGCCAGAGGTGCCAAGTTTTCACCTTTTCTGTTTTTGTCAGTTTTTTTCCCTTCAGACGGGCAGCTATTACATTACCAACTGAAGCTCTGGTGTCAAATTATATTCAAATCCAGGCTCCTCTAGGATACCAGTTAAATTGGGTAGTCTCCGGTAAGTCACTTAATTATTCTATAAGTCTCAGGCCAGTCATGGTACCTCACACCTATAATCCCAGCACTTTGGGAAGCTGAGGCAGGAGGATCCCATGAGACCAGGAGTTCTAGACCAGCCTAAGCAACATAAGGAGCCCTCATCTCTACAAAAAAAAAAAAGAGGGTGGCTCTGTGGCTCAGCGAGCAGGGCGCCGGCCCCATATACCGAAGGTGGCGGGTTCAAGCCCGGCCTCGCCCGATCTGCAAAACAAAAAACTAGCCGGGCACTATGGCGGGCGCCTGTAGTCCCAGCTACTCGGGAGGCTGAGGCAAGAGACTCGCTTAAGCCCAAGAGCTGGAGGTTGCTGTGAGCAGTGTGACGCCACGGCACTCTACCCAGGGCGATAAAGTGAGACTCTGTCTCTACAAAAAAACAAAAGAAAAGAAAAGAAAAAAAAGACAAAAAGAGTAGCTGGGCATGTTGGAATGCACCTGCGGTCCCAGCTATTCAGGTGGCTAAGGTGGGAGGATCACTTAAGCTCAGCAGTTTGAAGTTACAGTGAGCTATGACAATGCTAAAGCACTCTAGCCCGAGCCACAGGAGACCCTGTCTCAAAACAAACAGATTATTCTAAATCTCAGTTTTCTATGGCTCAGCGCCCGTAGCACAGTGGTTATGGTGTCAGCCACATACACCGAGGTTGGCAGGTTTGACCCTAGCCCTGGCCAGCTAAGCAACAATGACAACCGGAACAGAAAAATAGCTGGTCATAGTGGTGGGCACCTGTAGTCCCAGCTATTTGGGAGGCTGAGGCAAGAGAATTGCTGAAGCCCAAGAGTTTGAGGTTGCTGTGAGCTGTGACACCATATCACTCTACCTAGGGTGACATAGTGAGACTCTGTCTCAAAAAAATAAAAACGAAAGAATAAATAAATAAATCTCAGTTTTCTTGTGTGAAATTAGGGGGATTATATCACTTACCTCATAAAGCAGTTGTGATAGTTTAATGACAGATGCTATAACTTGGCATGGTGTCAGGAGCCTGTAGTCCCTGATACTTGGGAGACTGAGGTGGGAGGATCACTTTAATCCAGGAGTTTGAGGAAATAAGGAAGGGAAGGAGCGAGGGAGGGAAAGAAAAGAAAGAAAGAGAAAGAGGGAAGGAAGAGAAGGAAGGAGGAAGGGAGGGAAGGAAGGAAGGATGATAGAGGCCAGGTGTGGTGAATCATACCTATAACCCTAACTTTAGAAGACTGAGGCAAGAGGATCACTTGAGTGTAAGGGTTTGAAGCTGTAGTGAGCTACAATCATGAGTGACACTCCAGGCTGGTGACAAAGTGAAACCTTATGTTGGAAAAAAAAAAAAAAAAAAAGAAGGAATGTTATGTTATAAAGCACTTAGCTCAGACCCTGGCATATTACTAAGTGCTTAAGACATATTGGCTGCCATTTTTGTTATTAAAAACAGCAGTGGTCTTCAAAAAGTTCACGGAGAATGAATATTATGAGAAAACTATGCATAAATTTCAAAATGTTTTTGCATCAGAATAAACTTGTACTAACTTGTTATGGTACATCTGAACAGAATCTAGTTTGAGGCACTAAGAAGAATAAGGCATCCATTTGAAAAGGGCCTCTATCAGACAACATGAATTGTGCTAAAATTGAAGCAAGAACAAACATTACATTTATGGTGAAGTTTGGTGGAAGAATGGTGAAACCATTGCTGTTTTATGAAAAGTTTAGGGGGACAATGCCCCAAAGAAATCAGCAAATGCATCATACAAATGCATCACCTGTTTTAAAAGGAACCAGATGGTGTTGAAGATGAAATCCACAGTGGCAGACCATTTACATCAATTTGCAAGAAAAAAATTCATTTCATTCTACCCTAATTAAAGAGTAATGACAATTAACCACACAAGCACTAGAGAATGCCACAGACATCTCATTTGTTCAGTTTATATGACTCGGTCTGAAATTAAAGTTAAGCAAATCTTCCACTGGATAGGTGTCAAAACTGTTATGCCCAGATCAGTTGCTGCTAAGAGCAGAACTTTCAGTGGAAATTTTAAACAAGTGGGATCAAGAAGCTGAAGCATTTCTTCAAGGAATTACATAAAATACATACCTAAAGACAAAGAAAAATCAAAGCCATGGCTACCAAGAGGTAGAAGCCATTCAGTAAAAGCAAAACAAGTAAGTCAAGAGCAAAGGACATAACAATAGATTTTGGGATGCTCAAATCATTTTGCTTGTTGGCTTTTTGGAGGCCCAAAGAACAGTAACATTGCTAATTACTATAGTGTTTTGAGAAAGTTAGCCAATGTTTTAGCAGCAAAATCCCCAGGACTGAGCGGCACCAAAGTGTCCTTCATCATGACAATACTCATTCCTTTCATCAAACAAGAGCAATTTTGTGAGAATTTTGATGGGGAAGCATTAGGCATCCTCCTGATTTGTCATTTTCTGACTTCTTTTTGCTTCCCAATCTTAAAAAAATCCGTAAAGGGTATCCATTTTCCTTCAGTTAACATTGCAAAAATGATTGCATTGACATGGTTAAATTCCCAGGACGTTCAGTTCTTTAGGAATAGACTAAATGTCTGATATCATCACTTACAATTTGTCTTGAACTTGATGGAGTTTATGTTTGGAAATGAAGTTTATATATTTTTTCTTTTAATGTAATTTTTCATTAACTCTTTGAAGTACCTTCAAATAAGGCAATAAAATCATAATAATAGCCAGTACTTACACAGCGTACTTACATAGCACTGCTGTGGGTGCTTTACGTATGTTAACACGTTTAATTCTCACACCTACTTTTTGAGGTAAATACTCTTTACCCTTCTGGTAGATGAACAATTACCATGAAACGGATCAACACTTGCCAGTGGGAAGCAGTCTGTACATTTTGTACAGGTTTTTAGGATCAGCTAAAGAGCATGAAGAGCTCTTTAGGCAATCAGGAGAAAGATTTCAAGAAGGAAGTGACCCTGGAAAGAAAAGAATGTGAAATCTGGGAAATTCCACTTGGGTGAGAAAGAAGTTATGTGAGCAGAGGGGTTGAAATATTAAAATTTGCTCAGTCTGGTGATTAGCCTAAGGATATCTGTTGTATTATTTTCTGGGCTTTTCTGCACCTTAGAAATAATCACTAACTAATAAAAATAAAAAATATTTAATCATTATATTCTGAAGAAATAAAACATTCTATTTCCTTTAATTTTGACTTTCCTATGTATGCATACAAGAAACATTCGCTGATCGGTACAATAAGAAAATGCCAGTTTGCTTTACCCTTAGTGTTTTCATTCTATTTGCCTTTTTTACTCACTTCGGTTTGGAGATATTTGGGGCCATATAAATTTACCTCGACCCTTGTCATGATTTTACAATATTCCATAGTTCTCTGATTTATTTCTCTGGTCTCCCTTTTTTTTTTTTTTTTTTTTTAGAGAAAGTATCACTTTATCACCCACGGTAGATTGCCGTGGCGTCAAACAGCTCACAGCAACCTCCAACTCCCGGGCTTAGTTGATTCTCTTGCCTCAGCCTCCCGAGTAGCTGGGACTACAGGCACCTGCCACAACGCCGGCTGTTTTTGTTTTTGCAGCTCGGCCGGGGCCGGGTTTGAACCCGCCACCCTCGATATATGGGGCCAGCTCTCTACTCGCTGAGCCACAGGCGCCGCCCTGGTCCCCCATTTTTTAATTTCAATTTTTATTTATTTATTTTTAACTGTGAATACATTATTTATTTTTCCGGTCCCCCGTTGATGCTAATTTTCTCCAACTGTAGGCACTGTTCCTAAGACTGGGATTCTGCACGCCAAGTACCCTAGTACAGGCCCTTTCTGGCGTTTTTCAAGTGCTATTCCGGAGTAGGCACCAGGAAGCGGAATTGTCGGGTCATAAGTCCAATATTTTCTAAGAAAATTCGCTTGACAACCCAGACCCCAGACAGCTTTTCCCGTACCCCAAGCAGGCGCGCGCGGCCCTACCCGCACGCCCGCGCAGACCCAGACCGCGCTTGGCGCCGCTCGCCAGCTGGATGGATTAAGCGCGAGGACGCAGAGACCTACTACACCCTGGGCACTCTGTCAGGCCCCGCCTCGCGGCCGCTTTCATTGAAAAACCCCTAAGCGATCACGTGAATGAGCCGTGCAGGCCGCGTGACGTCATCAAGCTCCGACCAACGAGAGCCTCTGTTTATGTCGGGCTCATCAAATATTCATGCCTCTCCCCGCCCACCCGCCGCCGCCGCCGCCGCCTTGTAGCTCTCTGGCTCTGGTCTGGGGCGCCGAGGTGGAGCCGGCGGCTGCGCGGCTGGAGCGCCGCGGGGAGGGCTGCGTCGGTGCTTTCCGCAGCCGCGTCTCCGCCTGCCCCCCTTGCCGTCCCCGGGGCGTTGTACGCCTCCAGTCCGGGACCCACGCCGCCGGCCCTAGCGGGCGGCCGGATTCGCGTCCCGCCTCAGCTCCCGGAGGACATGCTGGAGAGAGAATGAGCCAGAGAGACACGCTGGTGCATCTGTTTGCTGGAGGGTAGGTCCCGGCGTGCGTGCGCTCCGGGGTGAAGGGCGCTGGGCCCGGTCGCGGGCGGGAGGGGCAGGGGGCACGAGAAAGGGAGGCCGCTGCCCGTCGGGTGAGGCCCAGCCTGGGGATGGTGAAGGGGGTCCAGTCCAGGGAGCAGAGTGGAGTGAGGCTCGGGCAGGCTGCCTGAGGCGGTGAGGTTCCGGAGAGGAGGGTTGGGAGACGAAGCCCAGTTGGGAATTGAGGCTCTGGGCCCACGGAGTCGGGGCGAGGCGGTGGCCCGATCCGCGTGCTTGAGTAGCGGGCGGGGCTGGGGTCCAGGCCAGATCCTCGGTCCCCGCGGGAGCGGGCCACGCGCCGCCGTCTAGCGGGTGTCCGGATGCGGGGCGGTGGCGAGGAGGCCAGGTCTGGGCTCCGCACAGCTTTCCTAGCCCGAGGGGGACAGGGCGGGAAGTGTGGAGGCCGAGGACAAAATGGGCGCCGGGGCCTTCTCGGCCTGCGCTGCTTGCCGAGGCGGCTGGGGCCTCGTCTCGGCGCTCACGCCCCACCTCGGACTTCGGGCAGTTGATTTCCGGGCCCGGCTCTGCTGGCGTGAGTGCTCAGAAGTGTTCGGGTATTCGCGGGAAGGGCTGTAGTTCTTTTCTCCCGCCCGCAGTTCCTTGAGTCGTTTCTGCCCAAAGAAAATTTCCTGCCCGAGCCTTTTCACGTTGTGAGATGCGCACAGCGGCGGTGCCTTGGGGGTCAGATTATTTTCATGAAAACCAGCCCTCGTGCACACAGGCTGTTTTTTTGTTGCTTAAAGGGGAAAGTGGGGATGGAGAGAGGTCACATTCTTTGACGATGGAGTTCACCTTCTTTGGCGATAGTTACTGTGTGTGTGTTTACGTATGTGTGTACAAGATTAGGACTAAGCTTAAAATCTTAGTTCCTTGATTTCCAACGTGAGTATTACTGCTATTTTACGGAGCTCATTTAGTATCTCTCCTTAGATTTATTCTTTCCAAATTATTTGGAGTATTATAGCAATATTAAGAGCTACTTCCTATTTGAGGAATTAGGGAGTTTTCACATCAAAAATGGCTACGGAAAATTATGCTGAGACAGACCAGCTTGTCCTTCAACCTTGCAGTTTTGTTTTTTTTTTTACAGCAACCACTTTAAAAATATTAAATACACACGCATTCTGTTCACGGTGTCTAGCTTTGAGTTGGGACAAATGGACTCTATTGCCAGTGATGGCAGTGCTTTCTGTAGGTTGCCACATATTCTTTCAACAGATACTATATGGCAGTTGTGGACTAGCTACTGTTCTGGTTTTTCTTTACATCTGTGAGGTCCAGGTTAGGCAAAGTCTGCTTTCCATATTTTTGAAATGTTTATTACCAATAATCAGGCAAATTAATTAATTTTTTAAAAATCCCAGTAGCTATCATGCTCTTGAAAAGCAGAGATGTCTTGGCATGCAAAAATTAAATTCCTCACGTGAGTAGATCTGTGGTAACAGCCGAAAGGAGAACACACATCAGGTTTGGCTACTATTTTAATTTGGTTGAAAAATGAACAAACCCTTTGATTTCAATCGCTTCATCCAGAAAATGAGGAGGTTGTACTATGTGTTCTCCAAGGCCTTTCTTTCTCTAGCTACTAACATTTCTATTACTTTACATTCTCTAGCTACTAACATTTCTATTACTCTAAAATCACCTATCAAATTTTGTTAAAAATAGGGCACACATATTTGAAATAAATGTTAGCTCCATTGCACTAACTTTGAGTTTGGATTAGGATCATTATTTTGTTATTATTAATAAATGCAAATTTAGGCCCTTTTGGTTAGCTTTTTCTTTAATAATAGGAATAGAAGGCTTTTTTTAGCACATAAACATAGATTAGGAGTTCTCCCTTAGGAAAAAAAGTCTATCAGGTATAGTTTATGTAGAATACAGTAAAACCTCTGCAAATTGAGTACCCAAGGGACTGTAACAAACAGGTTAACATAATAGAGGTGGTCCTCACAAGGAATTAGGCCTGGTGCCTACATGTGGTACATGTCCAGTCTATAAAAATTAGGTCAGCATAAAAAGGTGGTCAGCTGTGGCGATTCTACCGTGTTAAATGAGATCTTGATGTGTGGGATCTGATACAAGATAGGTGCTCACTCCCTGTAAATTCCCTTCCCTTTTTTTTTCTTTTTTGAGACAGAGCTGCAAGCTGTCACCCTGGATAAAATGCTGTGGCATCACAGCTCACAGCAACCTCCAATTCCTGGGCTCAAGCGAGTCTCTTGCCCCTGCCTCCCAAGTAGCTGGGACTACAGGCGCCCGCCACAACGCCTGGCCATTTTGGGGTTGCAGCCGCCGTTGTTGTTTGGCAGGCCTGGGCTGGATTCGAACCTGTCAGCTCAGGTGTATGTGTCTGGCACCTTAGCTGCTTGAGCTACAGGCGCCGAGCCAATTCCCTTCCTTTGTATATCATCTTGATTTTATTTTTACGTGTGGTTGTGTAAATGATTCTGATAATTAACCTAGTTTATTTCTATTTTGTCCATATTTTTTATTAGTCCTATATCTTTTTTTTTTTTTGAGACAGAGCCTCAAGCTGTCACCCTGGATAGAGTGCTGTGGCATCACAGCTCACAACAACCCCCAATTCCTGGGCTCAAGCGAGTCTCCTGCCTCCACCTCCCACGTAACTAGGACTACAGGCGCCCGCCACAACGCCTAGCCATTTTTTTTGTTGTTGTTGCATCCGTCATTGTTGTTTGGCAGGCCCAGGCTGGATTCGAACCCGCCAGTTCAGGTGTACGTGGCTGGCGCCTTACCCCTTTGAGCCACAGGCGCCGAGCCTCTATATCTTTTTAAAAAAATATCCATTAATGCACTTTTATTTTTATTTTATAATATTAAGAGGGTACAAAAACATACCTTATCTTTTTGTTTATTTTTCGAGACAGAGTTTTGCTCTGTTGCATAGGCTAGAGTGTAATGGCATCATCATACCTCAGTGCAACCACATATTCTAGATTCCAGCAATCCTCCTGCCTCACAGCCTCCCTTCTGCTTGGGACTATAGGTTCATGCCACCATGCTCAGCTTTTTTTTTTTTTTTTGGTAGAAACTGGATCTTACTTTGTTGCCCCGTCTGGTCTAGAACTGCTGGCCTCAAGTTGTCCTCTCACTGGGACCTCCCAAAGTGCTGGGACTATAGGCCTGAGTCCCAGCAGCCATTTTTAGAATATTCTTAATAAAATACGGATTTTTTATCTTGATATAGTTATGTAAATAGAAAGTTATGGCAATAGCATTTATTTTTACTTGAATAATACCCACATAGGAAAAAGGAAGCAATCTCTTTATATGCTGTTGTGCTTGGGCAACTTCACATACATTTATTGTTTGGATTAAGCATAGTGCATTTGAAAAAAACCAAGAGTAACCTTTCACAGTAGCATCTAATCTTAGGCAAGGATTTTTGGAATGCGGAGCCTTTTGGCTGGTTTCATAATGAGTACAATTATCTGTAATCAAGTATATACTTTTCTGGATATCAGATATTTAATAGCCTAGTGTCAGTTATTTTGTTTGTTTTGAGACAGTCTTGCTTTGTTGCCCTTAGTAGAGGGCTGTGGTGTCATAACTCATGGTAACCTCAAACTGTTGGGTTCAAGCTTCCTTTTGCATTAGCCTCCCAAGTAGCTGGGACCATAGGCGCCCACCACCAATGCCCAGCTATTTTTAGTATTTTTAGAGATGGGATCTCTTGCTTAGGCTGGTCTTGAACTCCTAATCTCAGGAAATCTACCTGCCTTGGCCTCCCAGGGTGCTACTATCTATATTGTTAAAGCAGGAACATTTGAAACACACTAGCGCTAAACCTTGCTTATGGGTGATGTACTCCATGTATAACTTGTGCTTTAAGACACCTTTGGTCTCATTATGTTTTTGCCAGAGTTAATAGTCAGAGTGTGTGAGGTTATTGGTTAGGTTAATGGAGTTACAGAGGCACATCATGGCAACCTGCAAAAAAGTATAAATACGATTTAATTTTAGCTGTACTTTTAATAACATTGTATGTCTATATGGAGAGATACAAGCTGCATATTATCTATGAAGAGGCAGTTTTGTTTTGTTTTTTTGAGACAGAGCCTCAAGCTGTCACTCTGAATAGAGTGCTATGGCATCACGGCTCACAGCAACCTCCAATTCCTGGGCTCAAGCAAGTCTCCTGCCTCTGCCTCCCAAGTAGTTGGGGCAGTTTTTTTTTTTTGTTTTGTTTTTTTTTCTATTTGAGGAAGAGATTGTTTCATATGGGAGCTATAAACCTTCAAAGTTTACAATGAATTTCTTTTTTTTTTTTTTTTTTTTTTGCGACATAGTCTCATTATGTTGCCCTTAGTAGGGTGCTGTGATGTCATAGCTCACAGCAACCTCAAACTCTTGGGCTTAAGCATTTCTCTTGCCTTAGCCTCCCAAGTAGCTGGGAGACTACAGGCGCCTGCCACAATGCCGGGCTATTTTTTTGTTGCATTTGTCATTGTTGTTTAGTTGGCCCTGCCCGATTTGAACCCACCAGCCTGGGTGTATGTGGCTGGTGCCCTACCCACTGAGCTATGGGTGCTGCCTATGTGGATGGATTTTGTCTTTGTAGCTCCTATAACAGTGAGAGAACTTAATATATGTAGTAATATTACAGATAACCTAAGAAGTTGTTTGTTTTTAATGTCCTGGAATTCATGTTTATTTATTAAATCATTTATTTACTAATTCAGTAAGAAATTCCCATTTTGTTATAAATGAAATATTTATTGTTAAATTATTTTACCTGCTTCCTTGTAAGATCAGAGCAGAAGTGCAATACTTAAAATGATAATTAACCTAGTTTATTTCTACTTTATATTTTTTATTGGTCCCATATCTTTTTCTTTTTTTCTTTTTTTTTTTTGAGACAGAGCCTCATGCAGTCACCCTGGATAGAGTGCTGTAGCATCACAGCTCACAGCAACCTCCAATTCCTGGGCTCAAGCGAGTCTCTTGCCTCCGCCTCCCAAGCAGCTGGGACTACAGGCTCTGCCACAATGCCTGGCCGTTTTTTGATTGTAGCCATCATTGTTGTTTGGCGGGCCTGGGCTGGGGTGGAACTCCCCAGCTCAGGTGTACATGACTGGCGCTTTAGCCCATTGTGCCTGAGCCCCCATATCTCTTTCTAATACCCATCCATTAATGCACTTTTATTTTTGTTTATTTTTATTTTATAATATACTTTGGTTACATGAATTGCTTTTGTACAATTTGAGTCAGTGTGCCCCTCCCCTGTATAGTATGCATTGTACTTATTAGGTATGAATTTACCCTTTCCTTCCTACCCCTCCCACCTTCTTGATTTCCATTGAGTTTTACTACCAAATATGCACGTGGGTGTTGATCATCAGTTCCAATTTAATAGTGAGTACATGCAGTGCTTGTTTTTCCATTCTTGGGAAACTTCACTTAGAAGAGTAGTCTCCAGTCCCATTCATGTTGTTGCAGAAGATGTTAATTTACACTTTAGAATTGTGAATTGTGCTGCAGTAAACATTCTTTCGGTGATAAAGTGACTTTTTTTCCTAAGAGTACTCTATGGTGGTGTTGCTGGATCAAATGTAGGTCTACTTTAAGTTCTTTGAGGTAGCTCTATACAGCTTTCCATAGTTGTTGTAGTTCGCCATCCCTCTAACAAGTGGTGTGTAAGTGTTCTCTCCACATGTATACCAGTATCTGTTGTTTTGGGTTTTTTGATAAAGGCCATTCTCAGAGAGAGGTGTCAAGTGATTCCTCATTGTGATTGGCACCATGTCCTTAATTTTTACCACATCTCCTTTTCCTTTGGCTTAGCCTCTTTGGGCTGTTATAACAAAATACCATAAGATGAGTGGCTTATCAGCATCAAACATTTATTTTCTACAGTTCTGGGGGCTGGAAAGTTCAAGATTAAGGCACAGGTAGGTTCTGTATCTACTGAAGGTCTGCTTCCAGTTTCTTGCTGTGTCCTCACAGAGAAGGCAACAGTTACTAGCTCTCTGGGTCTCTTTTATGAGGGCACTAGTCCCAAACATAAAAGCTCCTGACTTAATTATCTCCCATGGCCCTGCTTCCTAATACTGTCTCCTTGGGTTAAGAGAGTAGGATTTCATCTTAAGAATTTTGGTCAGGGCAGCACCTGTAGCTCATTGGGCAGGACACTGGGCACATAACCCCGGCTGGTGGATTTGAACCTGGCCCGGGCCAGCAAAACAATGACAGCTGCAACAAAAAAAAAATAGCTGGGTGTTGTGATGGGCGCCTGTAGTCCCAGCTACTTGGGAGGCTGAGGCAAGAGAATTGCTTAAGCCCAAGAGTTTGAGGTTGCTGTGAGCTGTGATGCCATGGCACTCTATCCAGCGTGATAGTTTGAGACTCTCTCAAAGAAAAGAATTTCAGTCAAGACAAACAAACACTTTACCTTTTTTCCCTTTCTGTAATATTTTCACTAATAGGTGATAAAAGTAAGGAAATATTGCTTATCCTGATGGAGAATATTTTGTCTTAATATTGAAAAGTTCCTTAAATTTGGCTAACATTCAAAAAAAAATCTCATTAGTGATTGATATTTCTTTTTTCTTTTAAGATTATAAAAACTTCTTTAATCAAGACTTTTTAATATGAAACAGATTTCTTGAATAAAATGGAAAGTTTCCAGTACATTGAAACAAATCCACAAGTCACCATACATAAAACACCCAGCAGGAAAAAAACAAAACGTCAAGTTTATACAATCCCTGTAACAGCGATGGTCTTATTCTCCGATACTCCCTCTATCTCCATGTGCATTCTGGACACAGAACATAAGGTGGCTCTGGGGTCACACTCCCCTGAGGCTGTGGCCCTCATCTGGCAGGGCTGTGGTGGTTGGCTCTACTCAGGAAGTAAAGCAGTAACCAGCACATTCAAAGAGTGTACTGAAGAAAGTGAGAAACAAGAAGGCAATGTAATAATATTATTAGAAAGATGTTAGGAAGGACAGCCGTTTAAAGCTTCAGGCTGAAATGTGGCTTGGCAGCTTCATTACTTTGGCTTCGTGGGTAGTGGGTGTCAGAACAGCAAGGTGTGAGGTTCTGGTTCATGGCTCTTATAATGGACCCATCCCTGACTCTACTGAGCACCAAGATTCCTCCACTCAGATTCAGACATCAAATATGTTTTAGGGACCAGCTTGGCTATATCCTTGGGCAACATGACATGCTGGTACTGGAACTCTTCGTTGTCGTCATCATATTTGTCTGAATAGTAAATTTGTTTGTGCGATATGATCGTTCCACCTGCTTCAACCCCTCACCACCAACCTCACAACTCCCCACAGCACCGTGATTGATATTTCTTAATTTAAGTAATGCCCTAGTTAGTAAATTACAATAGAGTATTACCTGCAGACAGAAAATGACAAACTATTTTCATCTATTTTGCTTTATAAAGCTATACACTGAAATTGTCTGACAAATAGGTTTGCCTAAAGTTAACAAAAATGAAGTCTGTAGAGCTTTTAAAATAGAATATGTACATCTATATTGTGGATTTCATCAGAAAATGGTTTGCCTATTTATAAATTACCTTGCCTATTAAAAGCAAGTTTCCTGGTCCGTACATCCTCACAAGGTTAACATCTAGGAGAAATATCTAACAATCACAATCTTGGAATCCAGTTCATTTCCAAGATCTACTCTTTCCTTAGCAGAATCCTGAGGTACCTTAGGTTTTTCCTAGGTATGTGGTATGTGTATAGCTAGTAGAAATCCTTTAAACCAGGGGATCTGGGTCTAGTGGTTTAGTAGCTTGGGGCTGTCCATCTGATGGGGTTTCATGCTTGTGCACCTGACCTATGGACTCCTCAGTCTGGGTGTCATGGCTGACCTAGATCTGCTTGCAATTCATATTTACTTAGTGAGCAGTTTTCTCTTTGCCCTTTACTGCTCATCTCCCCACCTCCAACTTCTTATTGTGCTCCTGTAACTTGTGTGGGAGAGCACTTTGAGGCACTCAACGGAGGCCTTGCTGTTGCTTGCAGAACCTATTTACACAGGGTTTTTAAAAGTGATACGGTCTCACTCTGTTTGCCAGACTGAAGCTATAGCACTATCACAGCTTACTGTAGCCTCAAATTCCTCACTTAAGGATCTTCCCACTTTAGCTTCTCAAGTAGTTGGAGTTACAGGTGTGAGTGTGCCCAGCTGATTTTGATATTTTTTTTTTTTTTGTAGAGACCGAGTTTCACTTTATCTCCTATGGTAGAGTACCGTGGTGTCACACAGCTCACAGCAACCTCCAACTCCTGGGCATAGGTGATTCCCTTGCCTCAGCCTCCCAATGAGCTGGGACTATAGGCACCTGCCACAACGCCTGGCTATTTTTTTTGTTGCAGTTTGGCCGGGGCCAGGTTTGAACCTGCCACCCTCAGTATATGGGGCCAGCACCCTGCCCACTGAGCCACAGGCTCCGCCCTTGATTTTTTTTTTTTAACCAGATTCTTGGTTACACTGCCTAGCCTTTAAAAAAAAAAAAAAAAATCCACTCTTAAGTATCTTTTTGCTGTTCCTTTACTCAAAAGGTCTATAAAAGCCCTTAAGTAGCTAGACCCCTGGCATGCCAGTTTTCATCTTTATAATGTGCAAGTAGAGGCAACACTTAAAATATTTTAGACAGTTACACTTTCAGATTCTTGATTTTATTCGTATCTGCAGTGTGACCATAGGCAAAAAACATGTCTGCATTCCAGTAAATTACTGACATGATATGATTAATGTATTCTACAATTTGGCAGACATCATGAGAATAGAATAGTTTTAAAAGTCCTTTTTCAACATGGGTTAAGGAGAGCAAAAAAATAGTCTCATAAAGATGTTTAGTGATAGCCATAACCATGTTAAACAATTATTAAATAGTCTATAAAAATCAATACATAGTTATATAATTGACTTACCAAGCAATTTTCTCCTTTTCATATACTATTTAAGATATGTGACATTTGTCTATGAAATTTTAAATGAGCATTAATCCCAGTAATTCTACTAAGAACATACAGAATATGTAGTTATTTCTAATCTGTACATACCAAGGGCAGAGTGACATTTAATAGTTTTATTAAATAGAAACTATCTTTTCTAATCTCTGAAGAGTTTTCAGCAGAGGAATGACTTGCTCTGACTTCAAAATTTTTTTTAATTCATATCTTTTTAAAGACAAGAGTCCTGTTGCACAGACTGGAGTGCAGTGGTGCAGTCATAGCCTACTGTAACCTCCCAACTCCTGGGCTGAAGCAGTCTCCCACTTAATCCTCCCCAGGAGCTGAGACTACAGGCGCAAGTCACTGTGCCACACTGGTTTGTTTGTTTGAGACAAGAGCCTTAAGTTGTCACTCTGGGTAGAATGCTGTGACATCACAGCTCACAGCAACCTCCAACTCCTAGGCTCAAGCAATTCTGCTCTCCTGCTTCCCAACAGGCACCCGCCACAACGCCCAGCTATATTTTGGTTGCAGCCATCGTTGTTTGGCAGGCCTGGGATGGATTTGAACCCTACAGCTCGGGTATATGTGGCTGACGCCTTAGTCGCTTGAGCCACAGGCACCGAGCTTTTTTTTTTTTTTTTTTTCTTAAAGAGATGAGGTCTCCCTATGTTGCTCAGGTTGGTCTCCAAGTGCTGGTCTCAAGCAATCCTTCTGCCTCAGCCTTTAAAAAGCAATCCTCCTGCCTCAGCCTCTAAAAGTGCTAGGGTTACAGGTGTGAGCCATGATCCCCAGCTAAAAGTTTTTAACAGAATCACACTGACAAGTGTACTAAAGATAGATTGGAGGTTGTGGCCAAAGGGTAGAAGTAGGGAGCTACTTTTATTACAGTAAAATCAGTAGGATACATTGGAATCTGCTACCTAAGTGGAAATGGTAAGAAGTGAGCTTTCTGGATTTATTTTGAAGTTCTGGATCAAATAACACTATACACACTATACACATCATTTTTTTATACAATTTCGTGGGGTTGATTGGGTCCCCAAACTAGAAAACATTAGCCCACATGTTTTCTAGTTTAACATCTGTGATATTTTTTTAAAACGCATATTGCTATAATTTCTACAAAATTAATCTTAAAATGTATGCATATGGGAAAAAGGAAAAAAAAAGCTGCTGAAAGATAACCAGCATTTCCCAGCTTCCCTTCCCTACTTCCTATTGGAAATAGCCTACAACTCTTTGCTGTTTCTTTTGGAATTTTCTTTTGTATTTCTTTTTTCTTTTTTTGTAGAGGCAGAGTCTCACTTTATCGCCCTTGATAGAGTGCAGTGGCGTCACACAGCTCACAGCAACTTCCCAACTCCTGGGCTTAGGCGATTCTCTTGCCTCAGCCTCCCGAGTAGTTGGGACCACAGGCGCCTGCCACAACGCCTGGCTATTTTTCCGTTTTGCAGTTTGGCCAAGGCCGGGTTTGAACCCGCAACCTTTGGTATATGGAGCGAGCGCCCTACTCCATGAATTACAGGTGCTGCCCTTCTTTTGTATCTGTAAATAAGCTCTGTTGCCATGTATCAACTTTCTGTTCTGGGTTTTTTGGGGTTTTGTTTGTTTGTTTTTGGTCATCCTTGGTACAGTGCTATGGCATTATACCTCACAGCAACCTCAAACTCCTGGGTTCAAGTGATCCTCTTGTTTCAGCCTCCTGAGTAGCGGGGACTACAGGCGCCTGCCACAACACCCAGGTATTTTCAGAGATGGAGATTTTTTGCTCTTGTCCAGGCTGGTCTCCAAACTCCTGAGCTTAGGCAGTCCACCTGCTTCCACCTCCCAGTGTCAGGATTACAATCATGAGCCTGGCCTGGCCCAGCTTTCTGTTCTAGTTGAGGAGGATTTAGTTATATTGTAACATTCCCCACTTAACTCTTATTTTCACCCTCAGCACCACATATATAGTTATTGTAGCTATAATATAATTTTTTGTTAAGTCAATAGTCCATGCTTACCTTATCATAACAGTATAAATGTTGTTGTCTGCTGAACTAAGTTGTATATTCTATTGACCTTTCCTTTCTTGAATAACTTCTTTTTCCCACTTGGGATTAATAATTGCCCTGATTCAAGATTTTTTTTTTTTTTTTGCTTAGTTATGTGAATACTCACACTGGAATATTTATTTATTTATTTTTTATGTCATATGTGTTAGTCTATCAGTCATTTTTCCTGGAGACCTTTGTCCTTCTGAAGTTGGTGTTCCTAGACCTATCTAGATTATTTTCTGAGCCTAGCATTTCACTATCATCTTGGTACTACTTTCTCTGTTGGGTTATTCTGTTCCTATATTTGATTCCCAGCTCTCCTTTAGTTTACTCTCAATTTGCGGAACACATTTTTTAATTAGCTTTGTATTAAAAGGGTACAAGGTAGGCAATTTCTCAAATATTTCTTTGCAACTCTATTTTATCAGTTTGATATTTTGGTTTGGTATAAAATTCTAGCATAAGTAATCTTCAGGTGTTGAGAAATCTGATGATTGCCTGATGAGTTTTCCTTTGTCATTTGATCTCTTGTTCTTTCTTTCTGGAAGTTGATGAAGTCTTTAAAAGATTGCAATAGTTCATCTTGGTGTGCAGTTTTTTGCATCCTTTGTGCCTGGTAAACTTGGGCTCAGAGATGTAATTTTACCTAGTGTGTGTGTACATATGTACAAGGGATAGTCACTGAGCCTCACTGCTTTAGCTTTACAACCTGTGTGCCAGTCCTTACTTTGAGTTCTTTGCCTTGTCCCAGTCTTGAGTGCTTGACCTGCCCTTAACCTTTAGGCCCCTTAGGTGTACTGGAAGGTAAAACTCTTTGCTTCATTATGTCAGTTACCCTTCTGTTTGCCTCACTGATTGAAATCTTGCTTTTGCTGCTTGCTTTGGCACTCTGTCCTTGTGGCATATTCCTTTACATAGTGAGGTTTTTGACACAGAGAGGAGAAAAATATAATGTAGTTAATCATTAATGTTGTGTGGTATGTATGAGTTCACAAGGTTCTTAAATTTTCAGGAATTTTACCAGCTGTTAAACATTGCCATTATTTACAATTATTTTATGTGAACTGAGAATTAGATAGTTTTTGTTTGTTTGTTTTGTAGAAACAGAGTCTCACTTAATCACCCTCAGTAGAGTGCCGTGGCCTCACACAGCTCATAGCAACGTCCAACTCCTGGGCTTAGGCAATTCTCTTGCCTCAGCCTCCTGAGTAGCTGGGACCACAGGCGCCTACCACATTGTCCAACTATTTTTTTTGTTGTTGCAGTTTGACCAGGGCTGTGTTTTAACCCATCACCCCCTCACCCTCGGTATATGGGGCTGGCGCCCTACCCACTGATGCAGAGGCGCCGCCCAGAATTAGATAATTTTTAAGGCAAAAGTAATAAATATTCAAAATGTACTTTCTAAAAAATTACAGTTAATCCTGTTTTTCATAAGTAGAGATTTTAAATGTTTGTTGAAGCCATAGTTTTGTTCTCTACATCAAGTCTCCCTGATTTCAGTATAGTATATAATAATAACTTTTTTTTTTTTTTTTGAGACCAAGTTTCACTATATTGCCCTTGGTAGAATGCTGCTCATAGCAACCTCAAACTCTTGGGCTTAAGCAATTCTTTTGCCTCAGCCTTCCAAATAGCTGAGACTACAGGTGCCCACCACAACGCTTGGCTATTTGGTATTGTTGTTGTTGTTGCAGTTGTTGTTGTTGCTTGGCTGGCCTGGGCCAGGTTCATACCTGCCACCCTCGGTGTATGTGGCTGGCACTGTAGCCACTATGCTACAGGTGCCAAGCCAATAATAACTTTCAAATAGTAGTGTGAAAAATGCCAGAATGTCACTCCTATACTATATATCCATTGCATTTTATAACATAAAACTTCTTCAGGACAGCCTAAGTGCATATGCCCTTATACTCAAATATATCTCAGTTAAGATCCTCATTGCGTATTACTTGTTGAAATGAGTTTTTTCTTTTATTTTTTTGTACTATCTCACTCTCTTGCCCGAGCTAGAGTGCCATGGTGTCAGCCGAGCTCTCAGCGACCTCATGCTTCTGGGTTCCAGTAATCCTCCTGCCTCAACCTACCAAGTAGCTGGGACAATAGGCACCTTTTAAGATACTTGGCTAATTTTTCTATTTTTAGTAGACATAGAGACCAGGATTTCGCTCTTGCTCAGCTCGTTTTGAACTCCTGAGCTCAAGTGATCTTCCTGCCTCAGTCTCCCAGAGTGCCAGGATTACAGGCTTGAGCCCATTGTGCCTCACCCAATTGTTGAAGTAGTTTTTAAGTATCTTATTAATATTACACCTTGTTTCTGGTCTGATCATAACATGTTTGTATCATAATAGTGCTATGAAAAATTTTTACAGTTCCCCTTCTTGTTAATAGACACCTTAACTTCTGTAGCTAATATTTATTGAGCACTTTTTACGTGCCACTTTATATAAATAGCTGAAAAAAAATTAGAAAAAGCCAAATTAGAAATATGATTTGCTGTAAATAAATCACCTTATAGTATTAATGTGGTGGACCGACCGGCAGATTCCTCCATCATACCCTATTATGGTCTTGCTCTCTCACTTATTCTAGATTGCACTAGCGCAATGATAGTTTACTTCACCCTCCAACTCTAGGTTCGAGTGATCCTGCAATCTTGACCTCCTGGGCCCAAGCAGTTCTCCTGCCTCATCCTCCCCAGTACCTGGGACTATAGGTGTGTACCACCATACCTGACTTATTTTTAAAAAATATTTTGTAGAATATTTCAAAGTATTCGAAAGTATTCAAAATATTACAAAAATATTTTGTAAAATATTTCAAAGTCTTGTTACAATGTGCAGGCTGATCTTGAACTCTTTGCCTTTTGCTTCAAGCATTCCTCCTGCTTCAGCCTCCCAAAGTTCTGTTATTATAAGCATAAGCCACTAGGCCCAGCCAAAAATTTTAAGACTGTTTCATGGCAATTTAAAAATAATAACTTATGGCTCGGCGCCTGTGGCTTAACGGGGCTAAGGCGCCAGCCACGTACACCTGAGCTGGCGGGTTCGAATCCAGCCCCTGGGCCCGCCAAACAACAATGACCGTTGCAACCAAAAAATGGCCAGGCGTTGTGGCGGGCGCCTGTACTCCCAGCGACTTGGGAGGCGGAGGCAAGAGACTTGCTTGAGCCCAGGAATTGGAGGTTGCCGTGAGCTGTGATGCCATAGCACTCTATCCAGGGTGACAGCTTGAGGCTCTGTCTCAAAAAAATAATAATAATAATAATAACTTATGGAAACAACTCAAGTGCCCATCAACCCATGAATGGATTACGGGTTATATGTGTTATATACTGTGATATATGTATACCATGAAGTTATGTGGTTATATACTTTGATATATGTATACCATGGAATACTCTTCAGCCATAAAAAAGACGGAGACTTTATATCTTTTGTATTAACCTGAATTAAGTTGAACATTCAATCTCC
Source organism: Arctocebus calabarensis (assembly GCA_963573935.1). Classification (NCBI taxonomy): domain Eukaryota; kingdom Metazoa; phylum Chordata; class Mammalia; order Primates; family Lorisidae; genus Arctocebus; species Arctocebus calabarensis. Next base: position 22,182 of record CAUYON010092044.1, read on the forward strand.
TTAGTGAAGTATCTCAATAATGGAGAAGTAAAAATCCCATGTACTCAATACTAACTTGAAACTAGTAGATGAACAACTAACTACAAGCCCACATGAGAGGAAAAACACAAATTCAAGAAAGGTAAGGGGCTCAGTAAGCTCTCAACCTAATGGGTACAATGTAAGGGGTATGTGGCATACTTCCTGGATAAAGGGATCAAATACAACTGGGAGTTTTCCTAACAAACGCAAACAATGTAACCTAATCGAATGTGCCCTATGTTAATCTAAAATTTAAAAAAGTACTTGTTCTTTGTTACTACCTATAGGTGGTTGGTTTTGTTATAGTTGATACGGTTGGTTTTGTTTCAAATCTGCTATAACAGTACTTTCTATCTAATTATGTTGATATCTGTCAGTATAATTAAAGTTTTAACATTTTGGGGAGGAGTTAAAAATGTAATTTCCTGTCTGGAGCTATATTGGTTTTTTTTGAAATATTAACTTCTTTATGATTAGACATAATCTACATACATGTAGCTCTAGGTAGTTATTAGCAATTCTTACTAGTTCTCACATATTATTTAGTTCAGATTTATTAAGGTAGGCCAGGCGCGGTAGCTCATGCTTGTAATCCCAGCACTTGGGAGGCCAAGGCGAGTGGATTGCTTTGAGCTCAGGAGTTCAAGACCATCCTGAGCCAGAGTGAGACCCCATCGCTAAAAAATAGCCAGGTATTGTGGCGGGTGCCTGTAGTCCCAGCTACTTGGGAGGCTGAGGCAAAAATATCACTTAAGCCCAAGAGTTGGAGGTTGCTGTGAGCTATCATGCCAAAGCACTCTACTGAGGGCAACAAAGTGAGACTCACTTATCATCATCAAGATATTTAACATTTTGCTTATTTTAAGGATTCCCCCAAGCCCCTAGTACTTTCTTCTCCCTGTTCTACCCCTTGGTAACCATAACTCTCGTATTTGTCCTTCTAGCTTTATCTTTTCCAGAATATCATACAGTGTCATAAAATGAAAGCTTTTTGTTTGTGCCTGGCTTTTTTTTTTTTTTTTTTAGAGACAGAGTCTCACTTTGTCACCCTCAATACCTCAGTAGAGTGCTGTGGTGTCACAGTTCACAGCAGCCTCCAGCTCTTGGGCTTAAGCAATTCTCTTGCCTCAGCCTCATGAGTAGCTGGGACTACAAGAGCCCGCCACAATGCCCAACTATTTTTGTTGTTGTTGCAGTTTGGCTGGGGCTGGGTTTGAACCTGCCACCTTTGGTATATGAGCTCAGCGCCCTACTCACTGAGCCACAGGCGCCGTCCTATGTCTGGCTTTTAAAATCAGTATAATGCTTTTGATATCCAGTTTGTTGCTTTTTGTTGTAGAACTGTATTATATATACTATCATACAGATACACCACAATTTATGGACCTTATACCAGTTGATGGAAATTTGGGTCAATTTCAGATAAAAGCTGTTAAAAGTAAAGCTGCTGACTCGGGGCCTGTGGCTCAACGGGCTAAGGTGCCAGCCACGTACACCTGAGCTGGTGGGTTCAAATCCAGCCCGCACCCACCAAACAACAATGACGGCTGCAACCAAAAAATAGCCGGGTGCCTATAGTCCCAGCTACTTGGGAGGCGGAAGCAGGAGACTCTCGCTTGAGCCCAGGAGTTGTAGGTTGCTGTGAGCTGTGATGCCACAGCACTCTACCCAGGGTGACAGCTTGAGGCTCTGTCTCAAAAAAAAAAAAAAAGTAAAGCTGCTATAAACATTTATGAACAGGTCTTTGTGTGAGACCTATTTGTTCACTTCTCTTGAGGCAGTCAGTGCCTAGGAGTAAGATTATAGGGTTGTATGGCAGTTGTATGTTTACCTGTGTAAGAAACCGTCAAACTTTCCTAAAATCTCTGTACCATTTTAAATTTCTAGCAAAGTAGATTTCAGTTGTTCATCAGCACTTGGTATTGTCAATCTCTTTAATTTTAGCTATTAGTAGTGGCATCTCACAATGGGTTTACTTGGTGTTTACCTGATGACAAATGATTTTGAAATGTCTGTGTGTTCATTTGTATCCATATACCATTGGTGTCTGTAAAATCCCTTATTATTGGATTGCGAGTATATCAGATTTATGATTTGCAAATATTAATTTTTTTGAGACAGAGTCTCACTGTGTCGCCCTTGGTAGAGGACTGTGGCATCACAGCTCACAGCAACCTCAAACTCTTGAGCTCAAGCAATTCTTTTGCCTCAGCCTCCCAAGTAGCTGAGACTATAGGCGCCTGCCACAACACCTGGCCATTTTTTTGTTTGTTTTCGTTGTTGTTGTTGTTGCAGTTGTCATTGTTTAACTGGCCCAGGCTGGGTTTGAACCTGCCACCCTTGGTGCATGTGTCCTCAGGGCAGGTAACCACTGTGCTACGGGCACCAAGCCTTTTTCAGTGTTTTTTGGTTTGTTTGTTTGTTTTTGAGACCAAGTCTCACTATGTCATCCTGGGTACAGTGCCGCAGTGTCACAGCTCACAGCAACCTCAAACTCTTGGGCTTAAGCAGTTCTCTTGCCTCAGCCTCACAAATAGCTGGGACTACAGATACCCGCCACAAAGCCCAACTGTTTTTTGTTGCAGTTCTCATTGGTGTTTAGCTGGCCTGCGCCGGGCTTGAACTTGCCAGCCTCAGTGTATGTGGCTGGCGCTGTAACCTCTGCGCTACAGGCGTCAAGCTGCAAATATTGTTTTTTAGTGTCTGGTTTGTCTTTTCATTTTGTTTATTGTTTCCTTTTTATTGTCTTAATAGTTACTTTCAAAGACTAGATGTGTTTAATTTCAGTAAAGTTCAGTAGTTTCCCGGCTTTTTTTTCTTTAATGATTCATGCTTTTTAAGCTATTGTTCATTTCTGAAATCTGTGCCTTACATAAAGTCAAAAACATTTTTTTCCAAATCCATTTTTCTAGAAGTTTTAATGTTTTTCCATTTAGGTATACGATCCATTTTGAGTTATTAATAATGAGTTCGTGTTTTAAATTTTATTTGGAATGATATTAATGTTGCTTTGCCTGTTTTTCTTTTATTATATATTGTACATATTTTATCTATGTTTACTTGTAATTCTGGAAGTAAAATTGTTCAGTATATTACTTGGTGAATTACTTTTCTTCCTTTAGTGCCCATTTTGGAGGTCCTTGTTGACCTAACTCAATCAGCTTTTCTCTTTCACTGCAGTAAGAGCTCTTCTGAGTGATTTTCCTCTTTGGCTAGAAAACAATTCTCAGAGCCTCACTGGACAGATATTAAATCTTCAAGAGAAAATTCTTTCCTAATCATGTATTTCAAAAGAATAATTACTCAGCTTATATCATATGTACTTTTTAAACAGTTTAAAAAATGTCATTTGTTAAGAACTTTTACTCATTTTATTTTTGTTCTGATGATCATCAGTCCTTTTATTTAAATTGGATTTTTCTAAGTCTACCTACATTGCATAGATTTTCACATGTGGGCCTAACAACAGATACTAATTGGGAGACAAATGTCAAATTTTTTTTTGCAGTTTTTGGCCCAGGGCTGGGGTTTGAACCCGCCACCTCCAGCATATGGGGCCAGCACCCTACTCCTTTGAGCCACAGGTGCCACCCATACAAATGTCAAATGTTTTTGTAGGTGAAAGGCTTCTGAGTATTTGGGTGTTTAATAATCACATATATTATTATTCATCGGTGAATTATTTCTTAATTGCTCAAAAGACCGTCTCTTGAGTTATAGGAGCTTACAAAATAGGATGTACCTCAAAGAATGCTCTAGGTTTCAGCAGCACAAGTCACACACAAGTACTACATCAATAGTAAATAAACAGTATTTACAATAGTATTTAAAGCTCTGATGTGACTTGACTTAACTAGGAAGTCACCAGGTGTTACGAGTAGCAACAATACCTACCAGTCAAAGTTGTCTTTTATTATTTTTGCTCAGTAGATATTAAGTTCTTTTCTTTTCAGCTACTGAAAGTGTTTATATGCTGTCAAATAAGTGAAACTTTTAAAAAATTGTTTAGTCTTCTAAAATCATTAAAAATTTTAAATTTTAGAATGTTGACAAAATTCTGGGTACCTACTCAGTTTCTACAGCTCTGGGCTTATGTGCTAACTTAAGAATCAAGTAGATAAGTTTTGTTCTCATTTTCTTTGTAGATGTGGTGGTACAGTGGGAGCTATTCTGACATGTCCGCTGGAAGTTGTAAAAACACGACTGCAGTCATCTTCTGTGACGCTTTATATTTCTGAAGTTCATCTGAACACAATGGCTGGAGCCAGTGTCAACCGAGTGGTGTCTCCTGGACCTCTCCATTGCCTAAAGTGAGAGCACAGTATTCATGAATTTCTATTAGTTTATTTACCTTAATGGTTTCCATGTTTGTGTATTTATATTCTGCCACGTTTATTAAAAAGTTCTTTCTATGATGCCTCTACATTCACAAAAAAATTTTTTTTAAATCTTTTTAAAGCTCTTCGCAAACTTAATGATAGAAGTTACTCTGAATTATATCAATTAGAAGTGATAATCCCTAATGGGGAAGAACAGTTGGATGGATAATATAAAATGTAACAATTATTTCCAAGTCACAGGAATTTAGAATATTTTTCCACATTTATCCAGTGGATTTTTTCTAAATCTATCATAGGCATTTTATTTTGGATTATTCATTTAATGTGGTAGTTTTAATTCCCAGTCTCTTTGTGTGCATTTTTATTTTTTTATTTGTTTTAGGGGTAGGTTGTTGGTTTTTTTAAGGCAATCGTGAAACAAAAGTTTAATGAGGAAGAGAAAAACAGGCTGACAGAGCAAAATACGGATTGACATAGGAAGATATGTTTGCTGTTGGCAGTGAATGGACCCTATACCCACAGCAAGTAGGCAAAGAGGTCTGAGTTATGACCAGCAATTCTGTTTCATACTGTTTATACTAGGCCTACCTTATAGTTCAAAGATCATTTTTGTGTGTGTTTGTAATTTTTCAAGGACTCACACAAGTTAAGTACATCCACTTAATGGCAGTATGTGATTGTTATGTACCCTAAGTATATCTGAGAATTACTACTGATTTTTAAATGCTGTTCAAGGTTTGACATTCCTGGTAGCTTGAATAAAACTTGTTTTAACATTTTCTCATGCTTCATTTGTTGCAATGAGATTTGAAATTTCAAAACTACTACAGTCAGGTTTTACATGTTCAGACTTATGCATGTAACTGAATGCCTGTGTGTGTCTGTCTTATCAGCTCACTTGGAACTTAATCTGTTTGAACTTAGTTCAGTAGTATTTGTTTTGTAGTAGCAAACAAACTCATCCTGTGTGTTTATCTTTGTTACGAAAAGGTTTCATCAGTCTTTTCAAACTTGGTTACCTAGGTGCATGAATAAGTAGAATAAAATTACTGACAGTTTTATCTGTGTCCCAGTTACAGATAAATACTGTGTTAATAATAGGAGAAAACGTTTTAATATCTTGATTTTGAGATTTATTACTGCTGATTACCTTTTCTTAAAATTCTTCTTTTGACCTCTTGGATATATTTTCGATTTTATTTTCAGTAGTTTCACCTTTTCTCTCTCTCTCTCTCTTTTTTTGTTTGAGACAAGAGTTTCACTATGTCACCCTCAGTAGAGTGCTGTGGCATTTCAACTCACAGCAACCTCAAACTCTTGGGCTTAAGCTATTCCCTTGCCTCAGCCTCCCAAGTAGCTGGGACTACAGGCACCTGCCACAATGCCTGGGTATTTTTTGGTTGTAGTTGTCGTTGTTTGGCAGGCCCAGGCTGGGATCGAACCTACCAGCTCGAGTGTATGTGGCTGGCTCCCTAGCCGCTGAGCTACAGGCGCTGAGCCTTGCCTTCTCTTCTTTACAGGAAGTTTAAGACTTTCCTGCTGGGCTCAGTTTTAGTTCCTCAGTTTTTAAGGCTTTCTTTTGAAGTTCTTTATATATTGATTTATTTAATCCTCACAGTAATTTGGGGGGTGAGTACTGTTTTTCCGAATTTACTCCTGATGAAACTAAGGATGAGAGAAGATATTTCATGGTCTCAAGTTAGTTAACATTAGGCTTCGTACTTGAGAATTCTAGCCTCTCAGCTCAGGCCTTTAACCGTTGGACTCAACTTCCTTTCAAGAAATCATTCTTAAGCTTTTGTGTTTGAGAACCACTTAGTCTACTCTATTAATTCTGAATTAAAATATCTACTCTTCAGTCTCAATTCCTTCTCACATTTAAAACTGTGTTTAATATCTTCCCTCTGTTCCTGTCTCTGCTGGGGGATATATATACCTAACTTGTATAGTATTTGCTTGTTAATACGATCTATTAGATTATTTCAATATAATTTTTTTTTTCACAACTGACAGCAGATTTTTCAATATCAGGGGCTTCATCCTCTCTTTTCTATTTCCTTAACTCTGACTAGCCACAAAGAATTCTTTAGGCCATAAGTACTCAATATAGTAGGGCAGAAAGTATAATAGCCCAACCATTCCAGGATCCTGGAAGGTAGTAGGGTGATAGATCTTGTCATAGCATTTCAGTGGAATGAGAATGAATTAATATTGCAGTATTGAAAATGTTGTCCAGTGTAAGTAAAACACCTCAAAACTAGGGAAGAATTACATCTCTAATTGGGAATTGAGTTTGCCTATAAAGAAAGTAAAATTGAGGAAATTGAAGATAAGAACAGCATGATTATGTCAAAATACAGAAATTTATATCATTATCTCTTTTAATCTTTAAGGAAGGAATCTGAAGGAAGTTTTTTAAATTATCACTAGTAGATCTGTTAGGCTTCAATAATTTATACTAGGTTATGAAAAAACAGATTTTTGTAAGTGAGGAAAACTGACCAGAGAAGCATAACATGTTATATAGTACAAACCTGGGATTTAGACTCTAATTTTATAGTATAAAGTAAATGAAGTATCAGTTTTTGAAGGATATTTCTAACTTTTTTTTTTCTTTCAGGGTGATCTTGGAAAAAGAAGGGCCTCGTTCCTTGTTTAGAGGATTAGGCCCCAATTTAGTGGGGGTGGCCCCTTCCAGGTAAAAAACATTTCTAAAGTTAAACCAAATTATGGCAGTCTTTTTTTGTTGTCAAGGTTTCTGTTTAATCATTGGTACATAGAGTTAAATTTATAAATGTAGTTTTTAATGTTTATGGGAAGTTAAAATATTCTATTTAAGGATTTCAAATGCTAATCAGAAAATTTACATAATGTAATACTTGGTGGTAGGTAAAGGTACTAAATATTTCTAAGACTGACAATAATTCAGTACTATTTGAAATTAACAATATGAATGCAAAGGACATTTTCCCTAATGTAAGAGAGAGAAAGTATACTATTAATATTTGTATTAAATTATTAGTAGTCTTTTATTGAGGAGCGTAAAGAATCATGGCATATTATAGCTAGAGGTTTGGAACACTATAGATAAGAGATTTACATTTTGAACTTCTATGGACAGACCTGAGATTTTAGGGGAAGAAGGTGTTGTATTCAAAGTTGAAAATGTTGAAGATAACATTTATCTTTATATTGCATAGACCAGGTGGCATAAAGTTAGTGTTATTTGCAAGATAAATCTGGAGCTACCTTTATAGCTAGTGACTCTGTATTGAGTCCTCCTCAATAATAAATATTTGAAGGGCAGTAAGAGATAACACAGTCCCTACGAAATTAAAGGAAGCCTAATGAAGGGAGATGCTGAAGAGAAGTCAGGGTGATAAAATAGACAGGTTGTCAGTAACCTTTTAGAAGGATAGGCATATTGCACCATGTGAAGGTGTAAAGGACTGACTGCTTAGTGAAATCATGGGGAAGCAATTTTTACACCAATTAAAAAGGCAAAGAATAAACAAAAATAATGAGAACTAGCAGTAAGAAAGGAGAAGATCTGGAACTCCAAAACTGAGCCATTTTTTGGCTTAAAAGATAAGCTCAACAGAGAGAATGGTCTCGATCCCTAGTAAAAGAAACCAAAAAGGCCGGAAAACATTACCATGTCATTTTTCTCTGATACCATTTTATTTTAGATTATTGACTTCTTTCATGATAAAACTGTACAAAGTTCATATTTAGAGTGAAAATGCATATCCAGTTTTCTGTATCCAAACTCTGTACCACTAGATTCATGTCTTGCTGTTAACTGAGTTTCAATTTTTTTTAGATTGTTTTTTCTCGTTAAGAATGCATCCACATTGTAAAAACTAAATTAAAAAATATATAGCATAAAGTTTGCCATTCCATTTTAAACCCATCCTATGCTCCATTTCTACATGTACTTGTCCTCATAAATAGCCACCCTTAATAAATTGTTCAGTGCATGGTCTTCTAGTAAATTTTCAGGGTTATCATATACACACAAAAAAGTAAAGCAGTGAAACTCTCCCCATTTTTACTTGTTTACTCTGTCCCTTGTTGGACAGATAATCAGGATTGTTGGAAAAATAAGTATTTCATATAGTAAGCAAATAAGTGCCTGCCTGGAGAGTTAAACATTGAGGAGAGAGAGGATGCCATAGTCAATAAGTTAACAAGAGAAATAATTAAATTTCATTGAATGTTTATAGTTAACTATAAAACATATTTTGCCTAATGGGCCTAATTTCTTTTCTTGGAATTGTTTTATCTGTTCAAGGATAATGTGAACTACTTTGTGTGTAGTACATTTTAAAATATACTGCCATGTTTCAAAATTATTTAGCATGTACTTTAATTTGTTGGATAAGCCTCTTCGCCCCACCAAAAAAATTATATATTTATTAAGTGCTCATACTGCATTTACTTAACTGAGTTAAGTATACTGTAGGCTTAGTTTTGCACAAACCCTATTGTATCCTTACTTATTCATGCAATTTCCAATCACGACAATCTTACACAAATACTTTGTTTCAGTTAGTCAGATTGTTAACTGGCTGTTAGAGTATTGGGCTGGGGTCTGTTGAGAAAGGATGCCAGGAACTTTTACATTTGAGTTTGTCTTAATTTTCTTAAACTTAACGTTTTTCTTTTTAGTTCCCATCTTTTAAAGATGCCAGTAAAAGAATTTGTCTTTTCTTTAATGGGTTTAGACAAAAGTGCTTCAGAGCTGAGGGCTGTGGCTCATGCTTGTGATGGGGAGCCCATTGGGAGGCCAGAGTCAGCATCCCTTGAGAGCAGCCTGGGCAATTCAACGCATCTCTACAAAAAATTTAAAAAGAAAAAAAAAACAGGTGTGGAGGCACATGCCTGTATTCCCTGCTACTACGAAAGCTGAGGCAGGATGATCATGAGCTCTGGGTTTTGAGGCTGCAGTGAGCTATGATTGTTATCACTGTATTCCAGCCTGGGTGACAGAGTGAGACCCTATCTCTTAAAAAATAAAATAATTTTTTAAAAGTGCTCTAGGATATTCATGGAAAAAATGTGTAAATTAACATGATGTTACAGGAGAATGTGGCTAAGATGTTTTTTAGATATCTTCATTCTAAAGTTATAAAGATCAGTTTACATTTAAATCTTGTGAATTAAACATGTTTATTGATAAATTTAAATTTTTATTTTAGAGCAATATACTTTGCTGCTTATTCAAACTGCAAAGAAAAGTTGAATGATGTATTTGATCCTGATTCCACCCAGGTACACATGATTTCAGCGGCAATGGCAGGTATGAATATATAATATTAAAAAGCAAAATTTTTCTGAGACCTAGAGACTTAATATTGAACTATCAGAAGTTTATATTGACAAGTTAAGATAATTAATGTGTTTTTCACTGATTAGTATCTACAGAGATGATTTGTACATTCATTGATCTAAAATAAATTTTTTAGGTATATGCGAAATCTGTTGGCATTGTTGTAATTAGGAGTTTAAAGGATAGGATACAGGTAATATAATATTAATAATTGCCTTGTGTAGTGCACTGAACATTTAGTGATCACTTTTAATAGTTTAAAAAACCCAACCATAATTACACTATAAATAAGTTGTGGAGCTGTAATTTATTCTTCTCTCCTCAATTTCTGTTAGTGCCTTTTCCCTTTTTGCTGCATGTTTTGGCTTCTATCTGAAATGTGTCGGCAATTCTTGGTAAAGTATTCATTTCGTCCTGTGCTCAAATGCTGAAACTTTGTGAGTAATGTATTATTAATAACTCAGACAGTTACTATGTGTATGTTTTTTAAAAATGTTCATCATTCCATGTAAATCACACTAGATAACACCTGAAATTTAGACACTGGCTTTGTGTACATGCTTGTTATAGAAATGTTTCCAGGAACTCTCCTGTCATCATTGATGAATACGTATGATTTCTGAATTAAAACAACTAGACTCAGGTCTCTGCACTGCCTCTATGGGAGATTGGTTTGACCACTCTGGTTCTGGAATCATTTGCTGGCATGCATGTTAGACAAAGCTATGAATTTTGGTTCTCAATAAAAAATTCTCTCCAATTTTCTGAGATTTGTAGCCTGTTTACTCTTATCTCACATTTTCAATAAATGTCAGTTATGTACTCAATATGTGCCTTAAACTGTTAACCATTTTCTGTTTAGAAAAAAATGGGATCAATTCGAACCATATTCTTAATCAAGTTGGCAGTACTAATTTCTGAAAGATAGCCATAACAAAATAATAAATCTAGCATATACCTTAATAAGTTGCTTTCAAAGTTTTTATATTTAATAATTGTTGACTGACTCATTGAAGTTATAAAGGCAGAAGGGATAACCTTCAAGATGAAGAGAATAAAACATTCTAATTTACCACTAAGGAGATCTTGGGCAAATTTATAATCTATCAATGTCTATTACCTTATCCAGGAAGGAGTAGATTCGTCCACATAGATTTGAATCTTGAAAATTAGTTCTTTCATTTAGTATTACAGTGATAACAACGACTTACAACTAGAATTATTTTTTAATGTACTTTTTACAGATGTTGACTATGAATAGATATGATTCCCCCTTTACAAATTTGAGTGAGTATAAGGTAAAAGTTGATGGCCAGTGGCAAACCTTATAACCACACTATTAGATTCTTTAAGAATATATTTCTGGTTTATCAGTGTTTATATTCTTGATTTTTAGCCCCAGGAAATTATAAAGAAATGCTAATCTTTCTTTTTTGAAAAGATTGAAATTAAGAAAGTAGATGAGCAGTCATTTTGAGTCAATTTATTTTATATACAGTATCAAAAATACAGAGGTTCAGAAAATCTTGATTTCTACTGGAACATCTTATTTTATTAGAATGTCTCATCAGAATTTATTACTATTATTTGTATCATATTGCAGAGAATTTCAGTAAAATTGTCATTGTGTGCAAATGTTAACATATAGTTTGTTTTGTCAACATTGGTCTTATTTACCAACTTGAATTTCTTGAATTTTGGTAAACTGATAGTTTTATACTTGTTCAGAAATTATTACATGTACTGTGTAATTTGAAAATAGTTCTTGCATTTCTTTGCAGTTATATTGTTCTGAGAATTGTGCTTTCAGAGCTTTCTTGCTCTATTCATGAGCTTTAACATTAAGCTTCGCAGTTTTTATTCATAACTGTGATTAGTGAAATTGAATGGTCCAATGCAGACTCGTTTAAGGTAGTCTTTTTGCCCCTAATTCTTGAAATAGTCTAGACCAGATTGTTCTGGTTTTTCTTCAGGATCATTTTTAGGTCTGAATATGAATGGTTTGAGGGTGCAAAGTACTTAAAGATCATCATGTGATCAATGTGATCATCAATTCCACTGGCTGTTCAAAGGGAAAAAAATGCTAACCTTGTCACTTTCATATCAAAAAATGCAGTGCAATCGACCATTATTGATACTCCCTGCAAGATTTTACCACACCACGTAAAACACACAAGCAATAAGTACCACGTAAATTATCCTAAGCAACTTTTTGATTCAGTTTTATTTCATCCATATGATAAGTGTTTAATTTAGATACTAAAACTTCACTTATTAACATAAACTGGGTTAAATAAATTGGGTCTTTTCATTTGTTGTAGAGTTACAAGTGAATATTCCAAGTATTTATAAACCTCTAAAATGGAGCTATAAATTTGCATTCATTACATTTTTTTTGAAGTTGTGAGGATAGTTAATCAAATTAAGAACATTGACTGTTTTTTGTTATTTACCTGCCTTCATTCCCCGGTATGACCTCTGTCAGACTGAGTATATCTTAGCTGTTGAGGATATCTGTGCCTGTGTGTTTTATTTAAATGTGTATCTCTCTGATACACCTGGCCACAGATGTTTACAAAAAAATTATATTAAGTTATTTTACAGTACTCCTCAGTTAAGTTTTTGTATATCATGTATATACTTTTATGTACATTATAAATATAAAAGAAATGAATTCTGATTTTTACTGGATTATAATATTCACAGTTAATGTTCAGTTTTTTAGTACCAGTAGTGTAATCATTGAATGTTTTCCATATACATAGTGAGTTTTATTTGTTTACGGGGTACACTGTCATTTTTCAAGACACACTTTTCTGACTTAAAGTTCATTATTAAAGATTAAGTTTTTACTAACTATATAACAAAATTTAGTTTACATTTATAAAGAATTTTTTTTAATATTTTATTTGTCCGTGGAAGTTCATTCAGCCAGAGCAATGGTTGAACAGATGTTTTGTGTTTGTATGTAAATGTTCTTCCTTTTTTTTGTTTTGTAGAAGACAAGAGATTAAATACAAAATAATCCAAAATATCTCATAAGTATGGATGTGCAATATGGCCATAGTGCAAAAGGTGAAAGGTACCATTGTAACAACATATATTTTATTTTATAAAAAATATAAATAGCTCCAAAATGAAGTTATTTGAATATTCTGTTGGTTTTTTTTTTTAAGAAGATTTACTAAGTATGCTAATTGTTAAAGAATAGAAAAATGTGTTTTCAACTTTTTGATCACAATAGGTAATAATGGTAGGAAAACATGATAATCTTCTCTAAATGTTGCCCTTTGACAAGGTTAGCATTTTTTCTCTGAGGAAAAATTGGTCTGCTTTTAGGTAAGTATTTGGACTCTGAAACTGCTGCAGGTGGCAGGATTTTCAGTACTCAGTGCATTTTAAAAAAAATTATGGCCCATTTTGATATTCCTTTTTTTGTCCTTTTTTTAACTTAAAATTTTCAAAAAAGTTAGATCTCACAGTAAATATTTCTCAGATCCTTCCAGTGGGATTCAATTTGTACACGTGTTTCTGATGAGGTCACTGCTTGTTGTTATGATACAGAAAAGCCTGTGTCTATTTTAGGCATTTACTGTACATTTCTCCCGAGAAAAGAGTGAGATCGTGTCATCTCATGCTCCCCATCCGCAGGTCACTTCCTGTAGAAATATGGACTAACTTAAACCTCGTGAGTACTGATCTGAGCATCTCTTGCAGCCTCTAGTTTAAGAAACACACCCTGGGATTTTATAATAGCTGTGAAATTAGTAGAAGGCAGAAAATGAATTTTTATTTCCTGAATTTGTGTGTGCATTATTTTATAAAAATTTAAATCTGATCTTTTTATAATATTCCTTCTAGAAGGAAGAGTTGGGTACTTTTCAGTCATTACAAAATAAAAGCCTCTGGGGTCTTTAGCTTGGCTATAGGAGCCTTGACTGCCAAAGAATTTGATAACAGAATATATATATAGTTATAAATGGTATTATACCATTCTACAAGTTTTAGATAAAGTAGTATTTCTCTTTGCTTTGCATAACATATTTAAAAGTCTAATACAGTGCTTTCCAATCTCTTGTCTGTTGATAGAGGCTTTCTTTTGCAAAAATATTGATCTTAATGCCATTGCTTTCCAAATAAATGCAGGATTAGAATACATAGGATCTTAGCTGTTTTAGTTTTAACCATTTTAATACATTTCTCTTAGGAGTTTAGGCGGGCTTTATTCTATAGAAATTAATTAAAATGGAAAGTATGCAATACTATAGGCATAACTCAGTTAATGAAATAAACATCAGCAAGTTTATTATAAGCAGTTTTTTAATCTACTTTTAATTGGTTTACATTATCAAATAGAGTGTTAGATGAAACAAAACTTCTAAAATTGCATTTGAATTTTTTTAAAACTTTCTAATAAAACACTAACCACATTACTAACACTATGGCTAATATAGTGGCACTTAACTTAATTGACTATGGAACTGTATTAATTCTGATTAACCTACACATGAATCTCAGAGAACATTTACTCTAAGATTGTTTTAATATTTCACAGGGTGCTTAGAATATTAATACAAATTAATATGTTACCAAAGTATCACAAAATTAAAACATAAAAAAAGGCCATTTCTAAATTTCTGTTTGTCTTAGAAATAATAGAAGATCACTTCTAGGCCTTTTGGCTAAGATCAAGTGTAGAAGTAGTGCAAAGATACATTTAGCTAACCTTTAATTGCCTTATGATATATAATTCGAAATTGTCAATTTGTTTTCGCTTGTTTCATTTTTTTGATTAATTGGTTATATATGTTTAGATATAATTAGCCCAATAAATGTCTGCTTAGTTTATTAAAATGTCTTTGGTTAAGAGAAACCAATAGCATAAAACTTAAGCACCTGAGTTTGAAGTAATAAAGAACCAGTAGCTAAACACCTGTGGGTCGCGCTTTGCTTCTTGGTTTACTGATAGTTAGGCTAGTGTTTTCTTAAAAGCTAGCTCTCATTATTGGCAGAGTTGAACCAGAAAAGCTATAGTAAACATAGATTACTGATTATAGCAATCCTATAGGAAGAAGATAACATTCTCTCACTTACCTAAATATTAATGTATCTTGCTAATAGGTTAATTTAGCTTGGAAATGAAGAGAAATACCTGTTATTTGCTTTCTGGCATTATTAATAAGTACAGAAGATAATTTAAAATTAGAATGGGTCTTTAAAAAAAATCCTAGTACTATTTATAAATATTTTTCACAATATTTTTAAATTTTATATATTTATATGGGTTTTTTCCAGCCTCAAATTGAAGAATTTTGTGCCTTGGAAGACTATTATGGGGAAAAACTTGAGTACTAAGTTTTTATTTTTAAAAATGTAACTTTTATGAAAGAAAAATTTTGGTGTCCATCTTCTTTTCACATAAAGCACAATAAGTTGAAAGAATTTTTACCTAGATAGGCTGTTTCTTTAAAAAGTTTAATATAAAACAGCCAGGCATGGTGGTGCGTGCAGTTTGGGAAGCTTAGGTGGGATTATCACTTGATCATTTTGAGCATGGACAATATAATGAGACCCTGTCTTTACAAAAAAAATATAAAGTTAGCCTGTATAGTCCTTGCTTGACAGGAGGATCTCTTGAGTACAGGAGTTGGAGGTTAGAGCGAGCTGGGATCGTGCCACTATACTCTAGCTTCGGCAGCAGAACAAGACCTTGTCTCTTAAAAGAAAAACAATAGTTTGATATGAGGATTCCAGGGATTTAAGTTTTCAAAACTAAATAAAGAAGTTTTATAATAATTGTTAAATTGGTATCTGGCCAGAATATTAATGTCTGATTGCTTTAAAGTGTAATTTGGGTATCTATAGTTTAACTTATCCACTTAGAATAATGAGGTTCAAAAAAATACTCCAGGCCATACAGAAAATTATTTAAACTGGTCTAATAATTATATGTTTTTTCTTTTCTTTCCTTTTACCAAGAATATATACATGAAAAGAACCTCTTACTTAAAAAAATGTTCCTGGTAAACTGTTCAACCTTTTAAATTTTTATTATTTTAGTGCTTGCTGATGCTTCCCAAATTATTGGTCCCAATCTAGTTTTATACTTATATATGTAGCATTAAAATTTAATAAAGGAATTATTAAGCCAAATTTTTATGGTATTTATCTTGCTTTCTAAATAGGTCCCAGTGGAGCATTCATTTATTTATGTAACATCGGGCTATTTTCTACAGGGTGAAACAGTGGGATAAGGGAGTAAAATTTGAGATATTTAATTAATTGTCTGACATCATAGAAGGGAAAAGAACCTTCTAAGACCAAATTCAACTTTGTAAACAATTCAGTTAAATTATTTTGCATATGTAGAAATACCCATACTATTTTTGAAAGCCAAGAAAGGTTTATGATTAGTTCTGCACTATATATTAATTTAAAAGCAAATTATTAAGTACATAACAGCATTTCTGTTGTATTTTATTTATATTAAATGTACTGATTATAATCTACCTTTTTAAACATAATGTGCTTGACCTGGTAGGTGTGATAGGAAATATTAAAACAGTTAAGATCCTTAGACATTCCTGAATATAAGTTTTCATTGGATTGAAAGACCAACTGAATAAATGTAGCTTCATATACAGTAGTTCCATGAAATTTGTATAACTGATGTTAAGTGTAAAAGCAATATACTACAGCCTTCTTTTGTATAGATGAAGCAGTCTTTATAAGTGCCCATCATCAAGATTGCATTTTGTGTGCTGTTTTTACATAATTAGGAAGATGGCAAGTAAAAGATAGGCACTAGCCCAGAAACATTATTCCAGGTAGATCTAAAGTTACTGTCTGGAATGAGCCATGTTAGGTGACCACACTTCTTTACCAATAGTTACTTCATAGTACTTTAGTTTTAAAGTAACCTAGAGCTGCCTTCAAACCAAAGTTACTTTCTTTCATGTCTATAAAAGTGAGAGGGAAATTCTAATTTGTAACTTTTTGAACCTTTGAGTTTTTGTATGTGTTTATGTAGATGAAAAGTAGATCTGTCCTATTAACCCTAACAGACTTTACCTCTGTGATACCATTATTTTAACAGTGTTAGTAAGTATGTTTATAGAAAGTATTTATGGGGCCAAAAACAGTCTTTTCTGTTATATGTATACAGTCATTTAAAAATCAAAATATTAGTAATTACTTGACATTGATGTAGAATCAATTTTGGATATAGTGATTTGTGATGTTAATCAGACCCCAAGTAGCTGTGGTAGAATGCATGCTTTTTAGCTCTAAAATAAACAAAATTTCTATGTTTGTGGAAATGGATTTCTACTTTCATCTTAGACAGTAGGGAGCTTCCTAGAGGATATTGTGAATAGATTGGGAAAGCAAAGCAGTTTATGTACAATTGGATTTGGCTCTTAAAAGAATCTTTTACGTAAGGTCAGAATTTGAGAATTTATATAGATTGCAAGTGAAGGCAAATGTTCGTGATTGTATGGATTTGTAAAATGAATAGTTTAAATATTTATATACATTTTCTTTAATGTAGATTCATATAATTTTAAAGACCTTAAAGTTAATAGTGTATTCTTCATTTTTACCAGAGTTCATTTTAAAAATGTTTGTTTAGGTTTTACTGCAATCACGGCAACGAACCCCATTTGGCTTATTAAGACTCGCTTACAGCTTGATGCAAGGTATGTTAATTCCTTAAAATAAAATTGATTAAAGTGGGCTTAACTAATTTATTTTTATAAGTTTATGTCAGGTTTATAAGTTTATGTCAGTTTTATAAGTTTATGTTAAGGTTTTAATGCCAGCTGTCTAACCCTGTTTTTCTCTACTTTTCCTGATGGGTTTTTTGTTTTGTTTTAAAACTTGCGTCTGCCATCTGTAGCAAAAGTGATACAATATGAGACTTTTCCAGATGAAAAATGTATACTACGTGTAGTGTTTTTTAAAAAAAGGAAAAGGGTGTATTGACTCATCTCTCTATATGAGTACTTAAAATTGGCCTCCCAGCCGCTAAATAAAGCCACATAGTTAGGTAGTCTAGACTGTGTCTTTGAGGATCATTGCTCAGATTTAGTGACCTTATGTATAGAGAATCTCTGGGCTGGGAAATAGCTTTTATATATGCATATACTACTTCATCTATTACCACTGACCACTTTATAATAGCAAGATTCATTCATTCAGCAGATCTATATTGAGTAGATAACTGCTATGTTCTAGACTAACAGATAAACCAGAAAGTAGGGTGGACCAATTTTCAGTAGAATAATCAAGGAATGGCTTTTTGAGTCCAATTTAAAAAGAAGAAACAGTGCACATCCCTGAGTCCCTAAATGGATGGCCTTTGACGTCCTAGAAATTAGAGGCCAGGAGCAGTGCAGCATAGGGTCTTGCAGTCTCATTTCCTGTTTGGCCATAGAATAGAGAATGGGGAAAAGTAGTATTCTTAAGTAGAGAGATGATCCTGCCTGGTGTGTTATAAAAATAATAATAATAATGGCTAGAGTGAGAGAAAGATGGTGGCCGAGTAGCAGCTTCTGTGCAGCTGGGCGCAGTGAGAGTGGGGAGAGAGGACCCCAGGCATTTCTGGCTGGTGGGTTTCGCCCAGAGGCTTTCCTTTTGGTGATACAGGAGGTTAGTGAGAGACTTCTGGACCCCACTAGGAGGACAGAAGCGGTGGAAAACTGGCAAGTGGTGGGTGCTTTTGTTCGATTGGAGGCTGCCTGCAGCTGTAACTACAGCAAGCAGAAAAAGCCTTACCTGGGAGCTGTTTTGGGGTACAGCTCCCAGGACACTCGATTGAACTGCCTTGGGAGATCTTGAGCCAGGGTGCGGATGACTTTGGTTGTTGTCTGGGGCCCCAGACTGAGCCGCTGAGCCGGAAAGGAGCTAATATCGTTCAGCTGTGGGCTGCTCCTGTGTGTTGGAGCTCCGGGATTTACTGGGAGACCTGGGGCGTGAGCTGCCCAAAGCGGGGACTGTGCCACTGGGGAAGTGCAGAGATCCAAGTGCTTGGCAGATTGACAGCCGTGGCCCTCAGAGACATAGGTGGAGACTAGATTTGCTGCACTGGATAAGTAGGCAGCCATGCCAGGAGAAATCCCAGGGATAAGTGCTCTGGAAAGCTTCCACTTGGCCAAGGTTTATGTCTTTTGAGTGGGCTGAGAAGTTATTTGGGCTCCCAAACCTGCAGGGTCCAAGTAATCAGCAGAGGCCCCCAGCTCCCACCTTGTACAGCTATATCACATTGTGATTAACATCTCATACCTCAGGGCAGCACCTGTGGCTCAGTGAGTAGGACACCAGCCCCATATGCCAGAGGTGGTGGGTTCAAACCCAGCCCCAGCCAAAATGCAAAAAAAAAAAAAAAATCTCATACCTCAGAAGATCACCTGTTGCCCATTCAATACTTAGAAAGATATATATATACACATACATATACACTGGTTGGTTGTGGGGTTTTTGTTTTTTTTAATTTTAACATTTTTCCTTGACATTTTTTTCCCATCATTCTAGATTAAATACAATCTTCCATTTTTGCCTTC
>CAUYON010092046.1:0-66260 GCA_963573935.1 Arctocebus calabarensis
AGAAAGAAAAAACAAATGTAAGCCCACTATAGACCCTGAGAACTTTCCAATTCTGGTACTGCTCAGGGGTGAATAAGAACAAATGTAAGCCCACTGTAGACCCTGAGAACTTCCAATTCAGACCTAAAATGAAATACATTGGGGACTAGAGGATGAAGACCCAGAGTCAGCACTTGGGAAAGAGCAGTGACTGAGTTGCAGGTATAAGGAAGTTTCTTAGGGCAAGATGCTATCACAGGAGGAGGAGAAGTGATATCTCTGAGTAAATTGCACTGCAAAAGAACCCTCTGCCTAAAGCATGTTCTTCTTCTGGAATATCTCTGGAGGGATACAATCTATTTTTTTTTTGACAGAATTTTCCCCAACAGCACGTTACTATTCCCTGGGTAAAAATGGTTTCATGAGGAAAAATGGTGAAACATTTATACCAAGATGCTTTTAAAAAAACTAAAATGAAAAAGATTCATTACATTGGGCAGAAGAAGAATTTAAAATAAGCATAATAAATGTCCTCCAGGAGATAAGAGAAGACATTGCAGATAAGATACAGAAATGGGTCATCATTTGGAAAAACCAATTAGGGATACTGGGTATGAAAAATGAAATGGTTGAAATAAAGAATTCAAGAAGGCGTTCCAGTAACAAAACAAACATAGGAAAAGAAAACTGTTAGAGAACTAAAATGTCAAGTTAAGTAACTCCCCAGAAAAGCTCTCAGAAAGAATGACAGAATAGGATTTCAATAATCAGAATTAAGATATAGAATACAGATAAGAATGTAAAAAGTGAAATGTATTCATGTAACAGGAATTCCTAAATTTAAAAATGAAAACATATTTAATAAGCTAGAAAATAAGATTTCCCCAATTTATCAGTAAATATCATTCTCCCATTAAAAGAGCTCACAGAATGCCACCAAATAAACACATAAACAAACATAAAAAACCTCCACAACTAAGTACATTTCAGACGCTTTTAAGAAAGTAAGAGTGAGGGACAGTGACTGCGGCTGGAAGGAGTAGGCTGCCAGCCCCATATGCCAAAGGTGGCGGGTGCAAACCCAGCCCCAGCCAAAAAAAAAAGAAAAAAAAGTAAGAGTGGGGCAGCGCCAGTAGCTCAGTGGGTAGGACGCCAGCCACATACACCTAGGCTGGCCAGTTCGAACCCGGCCCAGGCCAGCTAAACAACAATGACAACTGCAACAACAACAACAAAAATAGCCAGGCATTGTGGTGGGCACCTGTAGTCCCACCTACTTGGGAGGCTGAGGCAAGAGCTGGAGGTTGCTGTGAGCTGTGACACTATGGCACTCTACCCAGGGTCACTGCTTGAGACTGTCTCAAAAAATGAAAAAAAAAAAAAAAGGAAAGAAAGTAGGAGTAAATAGAAAATTCGAAAACCGGCTTGGCGCCTGTGGCTCAACGGGTTAAGGTGCCAGCCACATACACCTGAGCTGGCAGGTTCGAATCCAGCCCCGGCCGCCAAACAATAATGATGGCTGCAACCAAGAAATGGCTGGGCATTGTGGCGGGTGCCTGTAGTCCCAGCTACTTGGGAGGTGGAGGTAGGAGACTCGCTTCAGCCCAGGAATTGGAGGTTGCTGTGAGCTGTGATGTCACAGCACTCTACCCAGGAAGACAGCTTGAGGCTCTGTCTCTAAAAAAAAAAAAAAAGAAGAAAATTCTAAAACCTTCCCCAAACTGAGATCAGATCACTTACAAAAGACAAAATTAGATTGAAATAAGGTTCCAAAAGCAACTCAGAACAAGAAGAGACATTAAATTAATACATTCATATTCAAAGTGGTAAGGGACAAAAGCTTCAAGCCCAGAATTATATAAACAGTTAAATTATCATTTAAATGATAGGGTAAAAGAAGTGCCAACGACTCAGAAGATTTAACATACTTCTAAAAACAAAATGAAAACTATAATTCATTTGAAAAATAAGTTTAAGGAAATAAGTATTAGCCATCTGTACTTTTGGGGAGGAAGATGTCTATTCAGGTCCTTTGTCCATTTTTAAATCAGGTTTTTGGGTTTTGCTATTGAGTTGTATGAGTTCCTGATATATTTGGGGTATTAACCCCTTATCAGATACATGCTTAGCATATATTTTCTCCCACTGTATAGATTGTCTTTTTATTTTATTGATGGTTTCCTTTACTGTGCAGAAACTTTTTAGTTTGATATAGTCCCACTCATTTATTTTTCTTTTTATTGTTTGTGCTTTTCCAAAAAGGCATACAAATGGCCGAATGGTATATGAAAAAGTGCTCAGCATCTCTGATCATCAGAGAAATGGAAATTAAAGCCACCATGAGATATTATCTTACATCTGCTAGGACAGCTATTATCAAAAAGTCAAAGATAATAAGTATTAATGAGTATGTAGAGAAAAGGGTGTCCTTATACACTGTTGGTAGGAATGTAAATTAGTATAGCCATTATGAAAAAAATATATTGAGGTTCCTTAAAAATTTATGAATAGAGCTATCATATGATCTAACAATTCCACGTCTGAGTATATATTTATAGGAAATGAAGTCACTAATTCAAAGAGATACTGACACACCCATGTTCACTGCAACACTATAATAGCCAAGATAATGGAATCAATTTAAGTGTCTATCAATGAATAAATGGATAAAGAATATGTGGTAAATATTTACAATGAAATATTATACATTCTTTAAAAAACAGAAATCCTTCCATTTGCAACAACATAGATGAAACCAGAAAATACTACACTAAGTGAATTAACCCATATGCAGAAAGACAAATACTGCATTATATCACTTACATGAAAAATTCTAAAAAGGGCAAACATGAAAGCAGAGAGGAGAATGGTGGTTGTCAGGCATTGGGGACTGAGGGAAATAGGAAATGGGTTTTAAAATGATGGATACTTTTGGCTTTAAGATGAGTAAGTTCTAGAAATATAGGGTAGAGCAAGGAGACCATAGTTGATAATAATATAGGATACATTTGTAATTTGCTAAGAGTGGCCAGGCACAGTGGCTCATGCCTATAATCTTAACTTTCTGGGAGACTGAGCGGGGTGGATTGCTTGAGCTCAGGAGTTCAAGACCAGCCTGAGCAAGTTCCAGTCCATCTCTACTAAAAATGGAAAAAAAAAAACTTGCCAACTTTCATGATGGATGCCTATAGGTCCAGTTGCTCAGGACACTGAAGCAAGAGGATCACTGGAGCCCAAGAGTTGGAGGTTACTGTGAGCTATGGTGACACCACAGCATTCTACCCAGGGTAACTCTGTCTCATTACAAAAAGAAAGAAAGAAATTTGCTAATACAATAAGTCTTATGTGTTCTCACCCCAAAAACAGGTAACTAGGAGAAGTGATGGTTGTGTTAATTATGTTAAGTAGCTGGATTATGCTAATTATTTCACATCTACATCTATCAAAACACCATACTATCACAATAACAATAACAAAAGTATATTGTTAATCTAGAAATAAACTCCAGAAATATAAATGTGGAGAATGATGGGGAAAAGTACAATGAGGTGAAGAAGTGCTGAGATGTGTATTTTGTTTGGGGAAGATACATAGATTAGTAAGTTTAAGAAATTGAGAATGGGTTTTAATGAGCTTTGCGTAAGCACTAGGACACAAAGAGTAGAATATATAACTTCCAAAGCAAAAAGAAAATTCAATCTATCCAGTGGAATGAAAGAAATGAGAATAAAGAAAAATAAGAAGTAAGTGTGCTCAAAAGAAAATACCAAATAAAGTGGAAAAAATAAAAGCTAATGTGAGTATTTAGGAAATAATACGTTATACCCTGAAAAAATAGAGTTTCAGGTCTAATTAAAAATGAACCAATGAAAAGGATAAAATAGCCATCACAGAGGCTCATTAAGTGCTGCAGCTGTCACCTATAATCCTAGTTGTTTGGGAGGCTGAGGCAGGAGAATTGCTTGAGCTCAGGAGCTTGAGGTTGCGGTGAACTATGGTCACACCACTGCTCTCCAGCCTTCATGATAGAGCCAAACCTCATCATTTAAAAAAAAAAAAGTATTTTTGTTTAAAGGGAAAAATATCAAGAACAATATACACACAGACAAAACAGATAGAGCAGTCTACCTTGTTAACTTTATTAATTTCATTTACACCATGCACAATATAGAATTATAGGGAGAGATTTCACAACAGGTAATATTTTAAATAATGTTAATACTATAAGCAATCATAAATGTAAACTAGTTTGAAGACCTAATAAATAATACATTTCTGAAAAAAGCTGACAATATCAAAGGATGGATGTTATAATTAGCTTGGTTTAAGAATTACACAATCTATACAAATATGAAACTCTTTTGTGTCCTCAATATATGTAGTTTTGTGTCTATAAAAAGCACCAAATGTACTAAAAAGAAATAAAAAGTATAGCAAGACCAATAATCATTGAAGAATGATACTACTTAACAAAGACTTCTCTACTAATCATACATATGCATAAACTATAGCTAAAAATATGCCCACAAAATGGATAAAGTGGTGATTTCAGGGAAGGGAACCTGGTAACTGAGCAACAGAATGAGGAAACTGCTTGTCGTTTTGTATGTTTCAGAATTTTGACCCATGTACATGTTTGACCATGAATAGTAAATTATTTTTTAATAATTCATTCAAGTCAAGACTATGTCAGTAATGACTAAACGAATTAAAATGTCTGGAATGTGAAAATATATCCACTAAATTTATCTCATAAGCATAAGATTAAATTTATTTCTTATAAATTATAAAGCATCCAAAAAGAAAAGTAAATCAGCAATATAAATTCTAGCCTCCTCAGCATACACCATTCTCAGAAGTCAGCAAAAGAAGAGGTGAAGCGACCAGCACAATGTTGCTCCTTTTGTGTTCTTAAGAGAGTCACTGCAGGGGAAATAAAAATAAGCCCAACATCAAATAAGAGGATTGAAGACAGATCACACTTGAGGCAGGCAGAAAGAAATACAAAATAACTATGGAGGAATGGAATAATTCCATGATTAAGTTAAAAACTTATCATCATCTACATCGGGATTAGCAGACTGTGGACCTATGAACCAAATCCAACAAGCAGCCCACATTCATCAGCTGTTACAGGAACACAGCAAGGCTTACTCATCTCCAAACTGTCTATGTCTGCAACATTAGCAGCAATGAACAGATGTGACCGAGACCCCCAGGCCTGCAAGCCTAAAGTATTTACTATCTGTCCCTTTATACAAAAAGTTTGCTGACCTCTGATTTACAAGATGGGCAGGGGAGCAGGGAGGTAGCACTACCTAGGAAAATTCATATGATACAAAAGCACATGAAAAAGTTCTACCAATATACATTACAATATACAAGAATAAAGACTGGCAGGAAATACAGCAGCCAGCTAATAGCAGTTGGGTTTGGATGGTAATAATATGGCTGCTCTTTCTTTCTCTCCTTTATTTTTAAATTTAGGGGGAAACATGGCTGCAATACATTTGTATTACTTATATTTTTATCGTTTGCTATTAATCTTCTGAAATTAATTTTTTCTGTAAAAACATGACAGGCACAAAATCATAAAAAGGCAGTGTGAAAACCTCCAAAGATATGAAAAAATAAGAGCAATTAATGTAATCTGCTTCTGTGTACCCTCAATGCATCCTCAACAATTAAAAAAAAAAAAAATTAAAGGCTCAGCGCCTGTGGCTCAACAAGGCTAAGGCACCAGCCACGTACACCTGAGCTGGCAGGTTCGAATCCAGCCCAGGTCCGCCAAACAACAATGACGGCTGCAACCAAAAAATGGCCGGGCGTTATGGTGGGTGCCTGTGGTCCCAGCTACTTGGGAGGCGGAGGCAGGAGACTCGCGTGAGCCCAGGAATTGGAGGTTGCTATGAGCTGTGATACTACTACGGCACTCTATCCAGGGTGAGAGCTTGAGGCTCTGTCTCAAAAAAAAAAAAAAAAAATTAAAGTATGGAAGACATGTCTACAACATGGCAAGCTTGCCTGAACAAAACTGGTCATTTAAATTCCGTGAAAAAAATTTGGAAAATCTCATAACCTGGAAGAGGCCTGTTTATAATCACTAACACACAGAGTCATGACGAGACCCTCCTTTTGCATAAAATACCCTGGTCTACAGATGTTATCATGTTTGATCATAGACTAAGAAGATAGATAAACTTTTATATCCTTTCACAAATGGAGAAATGAGGTTGAGAAATAAAGCAACTTTGCCAGGATCAGAGAGATTTCAAATTCTGAAGCGGAGAGAAAGCAGAATTGCGTTAAGATCTTTATTATGGCAGTGACTACACTGTTTCTCTTTAGAAATAAACAGAAGCTTTTTAGCGCTTCATAAAGTGACCAAAACTATAAACACTTGATTTTTTTTAAAAACTTCAAAATGTTTTTCCCCTTTGGTTTGTTGAAATAATACTGAGCTAAATGATTTTATATTCCTCTTTTTTGAGGTCAATATTTTCAGGTCAGCTAAGTAATTAGGAACTCAGTTTGCTCTGACTGTGACATTTGTTACTGAAGCTCTCTGATGTCATTTTTTGAAATGAAAAACGTATCCATCATTCCTTTAGAAATTAAATAAAGTGTCTGTGTAGGCCATGAGTAAGAGAAGTCCGAGGGGAAGTGATAATTTTGTTACATCTCTTTTTCGGTTTCATGTTAAGATAATGTTTTATTTAACTACTGGCCATTTTGTAATAGAGCTGAAATAGGATAGAAAATGTCATTTTTCAGCTTGATAACACTGCCTTGATATTAGCCATCCACTCCTCATGCTGACTGGAAACTCTGTATGGGGCAGGTGGCTGCTTTCCAGAATGTCTTAATTCTCAAATTCTAAAGACCAAGGGAATCTCTTTCTCATAGGACAAAGAATCCTTTATTCTACTCGCTAAGCTTCATAAGCACGGGAAGCATTACCCATGGGCTAGGTTTTCAATATCAATAAGAAAGTTTAATTATTTCGCTGGAAATACTTCTTATTGTCACAAGAAAAATGTTAAACTCCATTTTTGTAAAAAAATAATGAATAGCTCCTTCCATTTGTTTTTTCATTATTTGTTTTGGAAAGGCAGCCTAGTGTACTGCGGCACTGTCCACCAAATTTTCACAAACTCTTATGCTGAAGACGACCTGACGGCCATGGAGAGCCAAGACAAACGCTCCAGGGCTCTGGGCATGCAGCTTTTAGCCTTCCCCTTCATTAGAAAAATGTCTTTGCCATCTCTTGTTTAATCTCTACAATTCATGGACAATTTTCTAATTGTTACTGTGTATTTATAGTAAATAATAAATTTTTTTAAAGTACTTAAGATTGAGTTTAATTGCTGTTTAAAGAAGATGTTGCTCTGGTATTCAGCAACCCCAACTATCCAATGATGAGTTTACATTTAACCCCAAGGTTAATTGAATTCCATACTGGGAAACAAGACCAGTGTGATTGAATATCAGCTCTTCAGCAAGAATTGCAAAAATAGCCATGGGGTGATTCCTGCAGCCTTCTCCGTGTCAACTTCCCCAATTGTAACAAAGCTGCAAGTCCCCAAAATGTTTCCAGTGTCTCACCACACCAGGCTGTCCATCCCCCACACATGTACCCTTGTAGCACCTGAACTTGAAATGCTCTCCCCACTCTCCTTGCTCCTAGTCCAAGAGATCAAACTCCAGTTCATCCTCCAATTTTCCCTGGAGACTTAACTCTCTTTGAAAACTCATTTGCTGGCAGGATGGTCAAGAAATCCATCTAATAGAGATTTCTAATGGAAATTCCATTTTCCATTCTACTACTGCACCTTCCTCCACTGTCATAACTATTATATCAAATTGTCTTGTTTAGATGCATTTTTGTCCCTATGCACTTTAAGACTTTTGCAGGTAGTCCACTCACATTTTTTTTTAATCTACTAACACAGAGTCTAGAATAAAAAGTAGGATCCCCATAGGTATAGGGAATGAATGACCCAAGTTAGCACATTAAGGTAAGTCTTGCTTCAGTGGAACTTTAGATACCTAGGTCAAACAGCAGAAAAGTTCTTCATCCTAGAACTTGTTAGCCACATCAGGAAGAACTAAAACTAAGAAAATGACCCTAATCACAGTATTGGCAGGTACTGAATTTTCTCAGCCTTTTCTGAGATAAAAACAATTCATTCATTCCTCTAGGGCAGTGTTTTTCAAACTATTTTATTTCATGGCACCCTTGAACTTATAGTTAAACTTCCATGGCACACTTAAATTATGTTGATCTTTAAAAAAAAACAGTATACTTACTGTGCTTTGAACTTCTTTCAAAACTAATTTAACTAAAGATCTTTAAATACATTTGCAGCACACCTAAAATCCTCTCATGGCAGGCCATGGCACACTGGGTGAAATCACTGTCCTAGAGAAACAAAAAAGGTAAGACTCCATGTAGTATCTCACTTGCCTTCCATTTTGAATTGAATGGAAAATTCAATTTGTCACTCTCCAAACACAACTGACAAGCAACTAAAGGGGCTTCAAGTGTGATGTGGCAGGCTGTAGTATTAAATAGTATCTAGACTCCACATAATTTTCAGCCCCGTGTACCACAATTCAACACATTAAAATAGATCTGTATAGATCCACAGTAATCCATATGATCATAGCTCAACTTTCTCAGGAAATTTGAGCTCAAAATAAAAATGGTGTCATTGCTCCCTAGCCCAGAATTCCATAAGAAGTTGACATATTTTTAGGTGTTGTTGGTATTTGGAGCTTTTTGTACATATTAACTGAATATGATAGAAAGATTCCATTTTAGGCCTAATTGATACCAGAAGAATTCCCCCATTATATAGATTAAAAAACCAAGGCCTGCTAACATAATGATTAAGTCCAAGAAACTTATTTATAAAGAACAGTAGGCTTAGGACCCAGGTCTCCTGCAGCACTTACTTTTGTTTTATTTTATTTTATTTTTCAAGTTAATGTGAGGGTACAAGTGGTTAGGTTACAATGTTTTCAGTTTTAAGGTAAAGTCAAGTTGTAGTTGAGCCCTTCACCCAGAGGTTGTGCTGAACGTCCTCACATTGTGCACATTAGGTGAGATCCTGCCAATCACCCTCCCTGTCCTCCACCCCTTCTCCTCCTCTCCCTACTTTGACCCTTTTAAAGAATGCAATTCTTTTCTTTTACTTAGGTTTAACCTCCTATTAACATTTTGATCTTAAATAAGTAAGTTAAACTCATTTGCAGTTTTTTATTCTACAAATTTTAGTTACAAAATAATTTCGACACTAAATTTATTATGTTCATTAATGAATAAGAAATCCCCCCCCAATTTTTCTTCTCAGATATAATATTTAACAAGCAAAATGGGACTAGGCATGGTGGCCCATGCCTTTAATCCCAGCATTTGGGGAGGCTGAGGTTGGGAAGATAACTTGAGGACGCAAGTTAGAGAACTGTCTGGTCAACATAGTGAGACCTTGTCTCTACAAAAACATTTAGGGAAAAAGACAAAACATAGAAGGATTTCTCCAGCAGAATTTCCAAAGTTTTACATTGAAGACATTTAGTGAACTCCCAGAAGCCTCCCATCTGTCAACTTGACTGCCACTGGGGTGATGAAGGGAAGAAATGGACAGGGACATTCGTTTAGTCGTCATCAGGACGAGGTATGAAATTACTGGCACCAACAGACAAATCTTAGTTAATTCCCAGTCTAACAGACCGGCAATGATGACTCATGAAATACTCATCGGTTGACACAACACTCTTTTTTTCCGAACTAACCCTCTTATAAATTAGGTCACTATAACCCTATGAGAACAAAGATTCTCATTTGCAGTGGCAGTGCATCTCACAGTGGTCACCAGGACACATGTGGAAAGGAGCAGGTTTCCGGTTGTTAGAATGCCTGGAGAGCCAATTGCAAGCAGCAGATCAAACGTTCTGCGATACCAAAGAAGTCTCTTTGCACCTAAATGTCACTAGGACTTTCCCTGACAACGAATGAGTCAGAAAGAAAGCAAATCTGATCCTCTGGACAACCTAACAAAGTATCAGTATTCAAAGGTGTCATCATTTCATGATACTGAATTGAGCCCCAGTTAATACAGGGGAAATCTCACAATTGCCTACAAATCTGGGACTATCAATATTCCTAATTAATTTTCCTTATTGTATAGTGGATGTCTTTAAAATTTTTAGTTTGGATTTTTTTTTCCTTCAGGGATAAGATAATGAGAGAAAAACTTAAGAGGGCTAATCACTAAAAGTAGTATTTTTAGAGAAACAAAACTTAATCTTGCTTTCTTTGGCTATTGTTCACTAAAAAAAAATGCTGTGTTGGAGTTATGCTGAACTTTGTTTTATCAAGAAATGCTTGAGCTGATGTATTGTAAGCACCAGTGATGTTCTAAGAATAAATAAACCAGTAAAAAAGTATTGAAGACCTAAAAAGTAGAGTAATACGCTCAGAAGAGGATTACTACAGCATGACTATTGCTTTTGCATGATTTACTTCAGTAATAGCAAAGTCAGATCTCAGGCACTTAGGCAAGCTTCTGAGGTGAGGGGTCCAGTGGCAAAATCATAGATAGGTTATTATCATCACATCCATCACGTGCCAAAGTCATCCCCCTAAAAGATCTTTAAGCCAGCTAGGCTTGTAGGATCGATCCAATTAGTGTTTGCCAACAGATTTGGGCAAGCAAATAAAACATAAGGCCCAATCCAGCCAAGCTGCAAGGGCAACCCATTCGGGACCCCTTCCATTGTGTTGGAAGCATTCTTATCCTCTTCTTTTTTATTTTTTTCTTAGAACTGAATGTAAATTTGTGCCCATTTAACAACAACATCCTACATATCCCTTCCCCCATTTCCTGCTAAGATGACTGTGCTGTTTACTTCAATACTTTGGCTATCTTCGAAGCCATATTGAATGGAGCAAAAGTGAAAGCATCTCCACTTGAAACAGGTACTAGACAAGGATGCCCATGGTCGCCATAGCTTTTTGACATAGTGCTAGAAGTCCTAGCCATTGCAATCAAACAACAGGAGATGAAGGTATTCAAATCTTCTAATAAACTTTCGCTTTCATTTCTGCTTGCCTTTGTTTCATGAATTCATTCTTCGATTCTGGAGACCAAAGCCTGGCCAAGAGAAGAAAAATCTGGTATAAGTTGTCCTCAGGAAAAGGGGAAGGAAGGATAATTGATTGTAGTACTATTTTCCTTTTTATACATTGCATTACAATACATGGACCTTACATTAAGAACTTAGGTGTTAAGAAGGCTTGAGTTGATGAACTTGAGTGGCTGAGGTAGGACAAGTTGGTACAATCTGGAGGTTTTGAGTGTTTGTTTTGTTTTGTTTTGCTTCATCATTTAGTAATTTCCTTGAGTTTAGTGCCAGCTCTAGGACTGATAGAATAAAAATAATACATCCTTTAAAAATGAAAAGCCTTATATTTTAAAATTAACTGAAAACAGATGGCCACACATCCCTACAATATAAACATTTAAATGTAAGACTGACAATCTGAAATGACTAAATCAGGTAGAATGCAAAATTCTTTTCCAGATCACAAGTGCTTTTTCTATAGGCTTCCTTAAATGATCTTTCATTATAAATTCATTACCATATCCAAGTTATTTTCTATTACTAAGTCAGGAACTACATTAAAAACTTGCACTCTTAAATAAAACACTAGGATTTCATCAATATGAATTTTAATTTCAAGAAATGTCAAATTTGGATATCAATAATATTCCAGAAAAAATTTTTTGCATGTTTCTTACTCTTGGAAACAAAAACTGCTATTCCAATCGGAAGGTAATAACAATCTGAGAAAGAAAATATTGTATATCTGAAGAAGTTTGGGCTCTTAAACACTCCATGTCCATAGTGCCACGATTGACCATCCACGTGCAAAATTTCTATATACCTATTTTATGTGAAATGTGCTAGAGCTAAAGTTTCCATAAATCCATGAAAACCCACCTGCATTGTTGATTCAGCTTCAGTCACTCTATGTGTCCATTAGAAGAGAGAGAAACGAGAGGTTCTTCTTCATATTTTTAAAATATATACTATACGTGCTTTCACTTAAGTAGACTTTATTTCTTACAACAGTGTTAGGTTCACAGTAAAAATTGAAAGGAAGGTACAGAGTTTTCTCATATATCTCCTTCCCCGCCCCTAAACATACACGACTGCCCCCCCATCAACGTTCACCAGCAGAGTGGTACGTACTTCACAACTGATGAAGCTGCATTGACACATCATGATTACCCAGGCTCCATAGTTTATATCCGAGTTCACTTTTGGTAGTTGTACATTCTATGAGCTTTGACAAGTGTGTAATGACTCATATGTACCATTACAGTATCATACAGAGCATTTTTACTGTCCTAAAACTCCTGAATTTGTCACTTGGATGCTGAGCTTTGATAAGAACACATCCGTTGCTAAAAATATGACAAGGTACTCTAAGTAAAAGATGTGTTAATTCAGTATAGGCTTAAGAACTCTGTTAGATGATACATTGCTTATTTAATGCTAATTTACATGTGGTAATAGACTTCTTGTTCAAATTGTCTTTAAATTCAAATCTTGCATGGAGATAACAATCAACAAAGATATAAGCACTGTGTTTGTTATGTGTAATAGCTATTACTAAAAAGTATTTTCCAAACTTTTATGGGGATGATAGTATCATAGGGAGTGTATTCTTATTGCCAATAAAAGCCATTTTTTGTCATTTTTTATTCTGGCCCATACAAGTATAGGTAGCATCAAACTTTTTCTCAAAGAGTATTTCACAGGACACAAGCTCCATGATATGTTCTCTTTAGAAAGGATTCTGTGTTCAAATGTATTCAAGAAAAGATGCATACTGTAATTTCCTTTTGGAGATTTACACAGTAGATCAGCCATTTAAAAGTGTCATGAAGTTCTTTTTTTTTTTTTTTTTTTTTTTCAGTTTTTGGATGTCACTTTAATGAAGTTTTGCGTTAGACAGTAATGGGGGTGGATGATGGTGATTGTTTTCAAGCAAATTCACCAGGTACATGTTCCTCCCTTCCCCAAAGTGAGCAGCCCGGGCTTCCTTCGGAAGAACATAAAAATGCTTTCCTTCCCCCATGGAATCCCATCGCAGAGCTGACAAGAGAAAATTTCAGTAAGAATGAACACAAACGACAGGACAAACTCGTGAAGGGAGTCACACAGATTTCTGAATTCTTCCCAGTGCAAACTGGAACAGGACATGTAGATACTGCTCCCAAAAGCAACACCCGAAAAGCCATTCGCACTTGAGACCAATCACTTCTCCACGGAGACTGGCAGCCAATGTTCATTTCATGATATTCCTCCCAGAAGTATACCCAGAAGCTGGGGTGCCTGAGCAGCTGCGGCCACCACACAACAGATCAGCCAGAATCCTTAAGAGCCTTCCTCTTCACTGGCCCCTCAGCTGCTGCTGTGTCTGCCTGGCCATCAGGAAGCAGCCAGTATGTGTGTAGTTGTACGGCGAGGGGGGGGGGCCAGAGTAAACAAAGCAAATCAGATGTGGGTTCTGGAGCTGAGTTGACATGGTGCCAGGACCAGTCATGGCCCACAGTAGGGCCATAAGGCCCTGTGTCCCCCATTAATTCTTCTCTGGGCGGTTTCTATTCAAAACAACTTTAGGGGCAAATTCCAGCTTATCTTTAAGGCTCACCACCTGGGTGTGGTCCTCGCCTAGCAGCTCATCCAGCTTCCGAGCCTCCCGGCACTCCGAGATGCTCTTTTCCTCTTCCACGGGCTGGGGATCCTTTCCCCTGATGAACCATTCCAGGTGATAGCCCACAGCCCCGACCACAAAGGCCACAGGGAATGTGACATAGGGAGCATAGGTACGTACCACGGTCCAAAACACTGGCCACACGACATTGGTGTAAAAGCACAGCAGTCATCCATCCACTCTACCTCAAAAGGTGGCAGGAACACAGCAGACGCCTTTGCTGCTTACAAAAAGCTACTCTCTACGGCTAAGCCCGAACTCCTGGGCCCAGCCCGCTCTCCGCCCGCTAGCTGGGAGCACAAACTTCGCAGCTCCCAGCGGCCCGGGGCCTTGCCCGTGACCCCACCCACGGGCCGGGGGGAATCTCTCCTATTAGGAAGTTCTATACCAAATAACTTGTCTAATGTCTCTTAATCCAGCACTTTGCAAGCTTATTTAATCATGTAACACTTTGCTTCAAGGATTTTAAATACGAATTCCATAGACAGGCTGGACCACAATTCTCTGGGGTGTTTTTTTTAAAAAATACAGGTTCTAGTAAAACAAAACAGACTAATAAAATAACTCACGTTACAATTAATATTTAAAAGAAACATAATGCCTGGGTAATTTATTGTTTCACAGCTTCCTTTTCCTATATTATATTGTAGTATTATAGTTATTGTTTTGAAATAATGAATCTGAACCAACCTGTTCCACACTCAGTGGAGATCTTTGAACATTCCATTTGTTATTAATAGTTACAATGAATTTGTTGTAGTATGCATTCCAAAATAATGAGAAAAAGACTCAGGAACAAAAACCTCAAGTTCTACTTACCTTACTATACATTGGCACACATACAGAGTTTATAGTCACCTAACATGCATTTTCTTCAAGAAAGAATCTATTGCACTAAATAAGAGAATAAATCAATTATGGGACTTAGAAGATTCTAGATTCCAATTATATTTTTAAAATAATTTTGATGATACAAAATACTTCATTTATAAGCAAACGTGAATTTAAGTACACTACAACTGAATGGGGAACTCTGTGAAATGATGGAAAAAATAATATGAAATGTGGAAAAATTTTGATGTGGATTTAAGCCTATCTTTTGCATTTTGTAATTGTGGGGATAATAAGAAAAATTAATTAAATCATGCCTTTCTAATTTCATCATCTCTGTATTGGGAATGATGCTACAGACCTTGAATGTCTGATAAGAAAATTAAGTTACACAGTATGAAGAGCCCCTAGTCACAAACCTAGCATTTAATGATGTATCAAAATGAATACATTTACAACAAGTTCAAAAAAAACCCAATTTCCTATTAAACAAATCACCACAAAGCTGAGTTTCATTCAAGCTATTAATTATACTAAGTAGGTACATAAGTATATTTAATCTAAAATACAAGCAACGCTCACAGTGAAAGAATGGTCACTATATTCCCAACTTTTAAATAATGCCTTCTTTTCCAAAATGTAACTATTCACTTTTAACCCCAAAAGAAATTTTCTGTGGGTTAACATAGTGTCTTATCCTAATTTTCTGGTGTAATATTAAATACATATTAATTCTCACAAACGAGTTAAAAAATAAATTCATGGTTGTCTACAATGTTTATCACCAAAGCACTTATCTGCGCTCATGCAAAGAATTTAACAGTAGGCAAGTCACTGTTTTAGTGAGTTTCTTCTCCTCACACACCTTGCCCTTCCCAATTCATAGACATATTTCAACTGCTATTAAAAATGGATGCAGAATCTGGCAAAGACCATCAAGCCTCCAGCATAAGATGGTAGCTACATAAGTATAAGCCGTTTCTCAACATCACACCAGTGGGCAATGAGTGTAAAGACTAGTGAATTTTTCAACATGGTATGAAATAAAGAGAATGGCTTTTTATATATATTAGTTGACCTTTTGATATGTTTTATGAATAATTCATTTATTAAATAAATGTTATGGTTACAAGGTAAATAAAAGCCATCTATAAGCAGCAACACTGATCAATTACCTAGTCCCATTGACCCTTGAACAACACAATGTTGAAATGTGTGGGCCGACTTACATGTGGATTTTCTTCTGCCTCTTCCACTTCTGAAACAGCAAAACCAACCCTTTTTCCTACTCCTCCTCCAGTGTGAAGACATCAAGGTTGAAGACAATGATTGACTTAATGAATGGTAAACATATTCTCTCTTCCTTATGATTTTATGATCTTCTTACCAACATTCTTCTTTTCTCTAGATTCCTTTACTTAAGAATGCAATATATAATACCTATAACATACTAAATATGTGTTAATTGACTATGTTATCAGTAAGGCTTCCAATCAATTGTAGGCTATTAGTAGTTAAGTTTAGGGGGTATCAAAAGTTGTACCTAGATTTCTGACTGTGCAAGGTATTGGCACTCCTAAACTCCACAAATGTTGACAAGTCAACTATAAAATTTTGGTTGGGAGGGACTTTACCCAAAATATGCAATCAGTATAACATGGTTTCTTGCACCCTCAATGAATCCCCAACAATAAAAAATATATATATTATTTTAAAAAAATTTTTGGTTGGATGTGTGTGTACACAGTAAAAATATACCATATCAATTTATTGTTTATTTTTAACTCATGTGTAGCATTTATACTTTATCCATATTATCAATTTTCCTCTAGAAATATTGTTTCATTTCTGTCTGTTGATCCCAACCAATCTTCCTGGGTTTTTTGTACAAAATTCTTGCCGACCTGAATATTTTTAAAATCTTTGCCTATCTGAAAAACAAATAAAAGCAAAACTACTTCACTGCTTTCTATGTTTGTTTTATTTTCAGTACCAGTAACGTTGAACATATTTTAACATGATTATTAGCATTTTTCACTTTGTGAATTTTTATATCATATTTACCCGTTATTAGAATTTTGTCATTTGTAACTTTTAACTCCTTAGTTTTAGAAATATTCCTTATATATGAAGAATATTAATGTTTTGCATGAAACATGATTAAAAATACTTCCATTTGCTTAGTGGCATGTTTCTTTCCAGAAATACTATTATCAGCACTTATAATTTTTTAAAAACAGGTGTTTAATTTTGGAAAGTAATGTCATACGAGTCTCAGTAACCAATATAGTAGCTTTCATCTTATGAACATTTCATTACTGCATTTTTTGTTCTTCATAGTTTGGGACTTTCTAATTCAATAGAAACTTTAAAATACTTCATAGGCAGATGAAATAAGGCAATGTGAATTAAAATAAAAATAATCGTAAACTGTGGAAAGGGGAAAAAATGCTTTAAACAATAATATTTTTACTGAGTCTAAATTATCCTTACAAGTAAGGCAAAACAATGAAAATACAGTGTTCCAATCATTTTAATATCTTATTTTTTAGAGGTAAAGCTATTAATTCATCTAAGGTAGCAATTTTTTTTCCCTAGAACTTCATTCTAAAGCAGCAGTTCTCAACCTGTGGGTTGCGACCCCTTTGGGGGTAGAACGACCCTTTCACAGGGGTCGCCTAAGACCATCCTGCATATCAGATATTTACATTACGATTCATAACAGTAGCAAAATTACAGTTATGAAGTAGCAACGAAAATAATTTTATGGTTGGGAGTCACCTCAACGTGAGAAACTGTATTAAAGGGTCGAGGCATTTGGGAAGGTTGAAAACCACAGTTCTAAAGGATCATATGGATTTTGAGGTGATTTCTTCTATTCAATTCACACCACTGGGGTGTTTAATATGCTCAGACTCTCTGACCCTCAGCTATAAGATGAATCTTCTCTGGGTTCTGAGCACATGTCTGTGCTTCATGACTTCCCCTGCTTCAGTCTCTTTCTCGGTCTGCTTTACCTAAAGCAGAAAACCCAGAACAAAACTGTGTTTGAATAATATTTATGCTTCTTCTGGTTGCAAAAAGTAGTAAATACTTTAAGATACATTTTTTAAATTGATTTCCTGGGCGATACTGGAGTATATTATGGAAGCCGAGAAGGCCTTGAATAAGCAGTCTTCAGAAATAACAAAATCAAAGCATCCCTGAATGCCCAATACCAGGAGTTTGTGCATCTTCCTTCCACAACAGAATCACTAGATAAGATTTTTGTTGTTGTTGTTGTTTGAGACAGAGCCTCAAGCTGTCACCCTGGATAGAGTGCCGTGGCATCACAGCTCACAGTAACCTCCAATTCCTGGGCTCACGCGAGTCTCCTCCCTCCGCCCTCCCAAGTAGCTGGGACTACAGACGCCCGCCACAATGTCCGGCCATTTTTTTTTTTTTTTTGGTTGCAGCCATCATTGTTGTTTGGCAGACCCGGGCTGGATTCGAACCCACCAGCTCAGGTGTATGTGGCTGGCGCCTTAGCCCGTTGAACCACAGGTGCTGAGCCACTAGATAAGATTTTTTAAAGTATGGAACTCAGGCTGGGTCCCAAACTGAGCCAGCCAGAGTCTCTGAGTCCAAGGCCTACTGAGCAGAAAGTGGTAAGAGTGGGGACTATTTTGTTGTGCAGCTACTGTTGTGCTGCTTTCTAGGGCTTTATTTAACATAACAGTGCTGCAAACAAAGGCCACCTCAGGGTGACTCAGTTCAGACTGCAGGCATCACAGAACAGGAGGTGACAGGTCTAACTTGAGTAAAAGATATACCTCTGGCTAGAGGAGCCATGGCCTTAGAGGAGGTTAGAGACCCAGAGCATGGCTGCAGGGTAGGGGGCAAATCATTCTGGTTGCCCCGGAACTTTCCTAGGATGTCAGACTTTCACAAACAGGGACAGTTGGCCTCCTTTCCCAGAGCCACACCTTGAGTCGGGTAAGGAGCTCTCCAGAAGGAGACAGAAGGTGAAGAAGGTCAGTAGCACATTTTTTAAGAATGTGTAACCTTTGTACTGGCAGAATCCATACACTAATTGAAGTATTTTATGACTGGTTTTTGTGAAAAGGAGAGTATAGAAAGGAATATGAGCCTGGTGATTTACTCTGCAGTACTATATAAATTAAAAGTTTAATGCAATGCCATCATATTTAACGCAGTATGTCTCAAGAACACATAAAACTGAGGTACGTTTGATAAGTTAGAGCAGAGAGATACTTTTATGAGTTTAGTGTACCCAGCAGCAAAAATTTTAAATATATACAGAGTAAGAAATAACTTTTCCTCTATAAATCCTAGAGTAATGCTCTAAGATATTTTAAATCAAGTTCATAACTAAAAATCACAAAGGTAGAAATGCAAAATGTGTCTGATAATGTCATCTCTGACAGCCAAATGTCATCTTTTGTCACATTTTAAAATGAAAACATTACCAAAAGTAGGACATTTAACTTAAAAATAACATGCGATTTCCAGCGTGTCTTTCCAGTCTTTGCTAGTCAGACTTGGCCAAATAACATTTAATTTTAAATTTAATTATCTTTAGTTCAGTAGACTTAAGGACTGTATGGTCAGGAGGGGATGGGAAGAGGAGAAAAACGCTCATACAGGAGATTTTTTCTGACTGTAACAGCATATCAGGAAAAAAGAAGATCACAACAACTTCTTAAATTATATATTGTGTGGAAAATGTAAATCATGATTCAATACAGGAACATTCTGGAAATCATGATTCAATATAGGAACATTCTAGAAATATATTGCACAGCTTCTAAGAAAAGCAGTAAGGTGGCGCAGTCCCCAGGACTCCCAAACCAAAGTAAATAATGCCAACCATACAAGGCATTTGGGAACACAAAATGTCATTCGTTATATACAAGAATGCTGGGTAAGTTGAAAAGTTCCCTTCAGCAGTACAAAGACTACAGTAGATTTCAGGCTGAAAGTTTAACACTGACTCAAGATCCCTTCTGCAAAGGAAAACCAGTGTCCCTAGAGGGTGGACAGAGGAACCAATCAGTAGAATACTGGACCCAAAATTGCCACCCCACTGACAAGAACCACAACTACCGAACTCCCTTGAAACACGCGGACGTTACCGCCTGTGATACACATCTTGAGAAACTCATTCCAAGAAATAATATTGCTGCCTGGGAGTGCAAGCAGCCAGGTTTCATGGCTTCAGTGGCCCCAAAGTGACTATAATCATGTGGGTAATAAATGTTACAATCTCTAAGCTTAACCACAAATAAAGAAACACAAAGATCTAAAGGGCAGCGTTCATCTTCACCCTAACAGACATAGTGACTCTTCTGAGCTACTGTTTTCTGGCTTTTCTACATTCTACGTTTGCAATTCCTTAATGAAGCAATGGGGTACAGTTTGTATTCCTTAAAATATTGACATGATCAACTAATGTGGTAGGCAAACACAAACAGAAAGAAAAACCATGAAAACACTGATGGCGCTCTAGACTCAGAGTAATTGAGTCACTATTGAAAGGAGAGGAAGAAAAGAATTCAGATTTCACGGAAATTTGAATTGCCTTAAAAATAACTTTTCTGGTAGAATTTTACCTAAAAATGCCGTGTTTGTTGCTCAACATTTACGCTAAGCATACTCGTCTCTCACCAGCACACGCGAGCTGCTAAACCAGCTTTCTCACAGAAAACCAGAGACCAAGTTATTAGGGAAACTATGAGGCCTTTCAACATTTTGCTACTGTTTTTCCAACTCTGGACACGAGGCTTCTTGTCAGAGAAATCATTTGAATTCCTGTGTTGAAGAATTCCGCTCATCTCTCCTCCCTTTCCTTTCGTTTCTAACCTTGTACTAGGCCTGGTTCCTGGAAAGCTTACTGCACGAAATCCGCTCTGCACCACACCCAAAACAGCGCTGCTGGATGACAGCCAGGTCACCGCCTCCGAAAATGTCTGTGCTCTGAGTGGCACATGTTGCTGACCACCTGAGGGCTATGCCAAATGAAAGAAAGCATCCAACAGTCTTTACAGAGGTTTTGCAGAAACCATGCCGCTGAATGCACAGTTTTGTTTTCCTGGTTTGTTTTTTTGTTTGTTTGTTTGTTTGTTTTTTGTACGCAGACACACAACATCTTTGGCACGAGCACTGGTCGTCAGGGTGACCGCATCTCCAAGCTCAGGTCCCCCAGTCCTCTGTTTCATAGCTCGGATTTATGCCCGTTTAGGTTCTAAGCCCATCACATATCACTATATCCCAAAGGGCTAGGGGCCCATGGATCCATAAGTAACATTTTTAGACCAGAAAAGTAAGCCCAAATTGCTTTTCCTCTTTCACATTTATTATTGGGTCCAAAAAAGGGGGGAGGGACTGTTGAAGTCTTAGTACTCTTGCTCAGAAAAGCCCATCAACTATCTTGCATGGACGACCTAACAATGCCCAGTGGGTCCTGCACTTCACCCCACCCCAAATCCTCCAAGGCTCAGGTCTGAAAGCCGGTAAGGAAGAGGACGACATAATCAAATGACTGCGTGCTCTATTTGCTTACAAACTCAACTGATTTGCGTGGTTCCCACTGGTCAGTATTTTTTAAAAATAGGTGAAATAGTGGAGGATCTCAGAGCACTTTTCTAAACCCGTAGAGTAAACTCTGAAGCTGCAGGCCACTACAGAGCCCCAAGGTCCCTCTCTGAGCATACACACCTGTCCAGTCAGCCTCAGCAGCCCTTTCAAGGGAAAGGGCTTAAATCAGAGACTGCAACAAAGCCTCAAATGTATGCCCAAACAAAACCTTAAGACTCACGGAAAGAAAAGGGAAGGCAGCCCTAAGAAATGAAAGAAGTAAAAGGAACCCTGTGAATTTACTGTCATTCACCAGAACAAATCAGAGGCAGACAGCAGGGGCTGGGAGGGAGAGGACTCAGCTTAATCACACACACCGTCTTCAGATGACCAGAAATCAACCAGGTTAAATTTTTAAAAATCTACTCACATCCCAGAGAAAGGAAATTGAAGCTGAAGAATCGAATCAGCATGGTCATTATGACATATCACACTTTTCTTAATTGACTACATTTCCATGGGCTATCTAAATATTTAGGACAGCTGTAAACCCACAGCCTGATAATCTGGTAGTTAAACAGCCTTTTCAGAAGGCTCCATGAAATTTACTCAGGGGCTGAACTCCGGCTGACAAAATACTTGAAAACATTTCCAAAGAGTGATGTACCATTCCTAAACTGCAGAGATGTGGTCTGTGACAGTCAGGCTCACCCTACCAAGAGGTTCAGGAAAGCAGCTATTTTCAGAATAATGAAAGGAACTGGGGTAGATTAGAGAAGTAGAAAAAAAGTGCATGAGAAAAGGATTAGAAGGGAAATAATTATTTTAAAAAGTCCAGTATCTGTCTCCTAGGATCACAGGTCAGCATGACCCAGAGTGAGCCCACGTCGATGACCTTGTCCTTTTTTTATTTTTTAAATGCATGAGGGCCTAACCTTTAGAGCCAGCAGGGCCTCAGGAGCTGGCTGTGTCTGTTTGGCCAAGTGGTGACTCAACTTAGTGAGCAAAGGCAGGGTTTAGTTGCCATGGATCTCTGACCTAAGCAAGATGACTATGGGAGGAGCCGGGCAGGTGCACTAGTCTCTTGCTCTTGTCTTATTTCATGGACTTGAACTGCTTTTCCCAATGGGAAAACACAAACCCCTGTACCAGTAGAATTCTCTTCATTTTTCACACTTGATGTTGGATAAGGCTCAATAAATATCAGTAAACCCCACAGTGTTCCTGATGAAATTTAAAACTATAAAATCAGACTCACTTTTATTAAGGCTGGCAATACACTCTCACTGAGCACCGGAATTCCACAGTTCCACCTTTCCCCTCAAGGAAACAATAAACCTGAGATCCAAGCCTGACACCCAATTTCGATTATCTAGGATATTCTAAAAGAATCTGCACTTATTAATGAATTTGAATGGGATCCAATCTACCTCCACACTGACCTTACTGGTCTGTTTACACTTTCTATAGGTGTGTATTAATATGAAAGTAGCTATAGATGAGGTTGAAAATTCTTCCTTTCCATTCTCAACCTGAAATATGTCGCCACCTGTGTGCCTTCAAAGTTAGACTTGTTTGTTTTATCATTTTTAGGGAAGTTCTCACTTCATACATGCATCTCATTATCAATGCCAGAGGATGCCAATGTCATCTGGAATAAGAGTCATTCCCTGGCTGTCCGATTTCTTTCAGGGTGACAGATTCCACAAGTCTGCAGCACCACTGGTGTACACCTGATGAAAACTCAACAGCTCCAGCAAACCGAAGCTGTGATTTCCTGTACAAAACATATTGAACCAGAGCCCTCTGTCAACACCTGCTATTGTGGGGACAGATCCTCATCCTGTGCGTGTCCATGGGGATCGTCATCGTGCTGAACTCTGTAGGAAAATTCAAAAAAATCACCACCTTATTTTCAAGGTGTGAACACGTCCCATCAGTATCCATTAGATGCTGTGTGCTAGCAGCGCATCTGAGGCCCACCACGACAGAGGGAATTTTCATCGCAATTCTGGACATAACTGCAGCCATCACCACGCCACCCCAGTGGAGAAAGAAAAGACTACAGGTGCCAACACGTGTTGCAAAAGTTATTAGAATTCTGCCTCGCACCCATCACTTACCTTCAGCAGAAAACAGCCTCTCTGAGGCTACAAAGGAACTTTGTAGAAAAGGGAACTTCTACACACAGAAAGGACTGAAGTCTACCTGTCTTCCTTCTTCAAGTTTGTACCCCTATAAGATTAACAAAATAAGAGCTAGTAGAATGAATTAAGTAAAATGTGAATAATATTATCCAATATAATTGATATTACTACATTATTTCTTTTACTTTTCAGATTAGCCAACAAAATTATGGCTAATAACAATCAAATTTAAAGGTTAGGGAGGAATCCCATGAAGGTTATGTTGAACAGTTGGATGAAAATATATCAGATTGTGTATGAAGCCAGCACATTGTACCCCATGATTGCACTAATGTACACAGCTATGATTTAATAAAAAAAATTAAAAATAAAAACAAAAGTTAGGGAGGATTCAGTAAGGAGAAATGACCATCTAACACCCACATGAATTGAATACCACCAATTTTTTTTTCTGTCTCATTCTGCCGTACTTCCTGATCTCAGCCCTTGATTAGTTGTTTAAGAGAAATTTAAAAATCAGTAACCATTCTTATCCATTGAAAAAGTTTAGCCCAATTAAATTTATGGCTATATATAAAAACTGAATTTTCAAAATGTAATCTACATTGACATATTGATGTCAAGGATTAGAACTAAATAGTCAATAATCAACATATACACTACTGGTAAACTAGAATTGTAGTATATAATCTATATTCCATATAAATATGGCATAAACAGAGAACACTACAGACTTCAACTAAGGACACTATAAGACTAATTAAAAGAGAAAATAGCAGATCGATTTGTATTTGCATGTGTTTGGGTACATACCTTTGCCATCTTCTGAAGAAATAAATTTTCAATTGTTTTCCTCATTTTTAAAATTATTCTCTTTACAGTACTGACTGCCCTTTTCTCCATGGCTCACCTATGAGCTAACTGAAGGCAAAAAAGGTGAGAACTCAAAATAGTGCACAGTATAAGAAAGAGGGAAGAGTAGCCATCAGTGCAGAAGGAATTTAGAGATGGTTTACTCAAGACCACACAAACAAAAACACTTGAGAACATGGGTAAAATGCACAACTTGCCAAAAAAGCAAAACTGACTCCAGAAGTGATAAAATAACCAAAGTTACAATAAAAATAAAATAAGTAGAGGAATTGTTCAAAGATTTACTCTACCCTCCTTATGAAAAGCACCAGATGGCGTGTTCTGAGAGGGGTTTCAGTGTCATCTTCTGTTCAGACTTCTACAGCAGGATACCATAGACTCGGCAGCTGATTGGCAACAAGATCATTTATCACGATTCTGAGGGCTGGGAAGTTGACTACAAGGCAGCAGATTTGGTGTCCGGAGAGGGCCCTCTTCCGGGTTCACCGAGGGCCACCTTCTCACTGTGTCCTCACATGTGGGATCTGGCCTCATGATCCAGTCACTTACCAAATGTCCCACTCCTAATACCATGACATTGAGAATTTTGACATAAACAGACACAATGCATGAATTAGACATGGACATTCAGTCCATAGCATTTAACCACATTTTTAATACAGCTGATTCTAATGCTACCTAATCTGCTTTTTTAGCATAGAAGGGGAAGAAAGGCACCCATAACATGGTTGTTAAAACCCAGTAAAGACAACAGGAGAAAGGAACTTTTATACCAGCCTCACTCGTGAACATAAGTCCTGAGTGAACAAAGTTACTTACTTTAGAGAGGAAAAGGAGACTTAGGAGAATTTGATCCAGTTGGAAGGCAACCTCTCAAAGAACACCAAAACACTACAACAAAAACGTCCCCACCCCCACCAATCACAGTACTTCAGGCCCATTAATTACCAAAAGATCAAATCTCCAAGAACTGTTTTACAAAATACAGACTACAGCTCTGTCTGTATATTGAGACAGATAGAGAAACCCACGTTACAGATGCAGATTCCAGAACTTCCCCTCCACACG
Source organism: Arctocebus calabarensis (assembly GCA_963573935.1). Taxonomy (NCBI): domain Eukaryota; kingdom Metazoa; phylum Chordata; class Mammalia; order Primates; family Lorisidae; genus Arctocebus; species Arctocebus calabarensis. Next base: position 25,267 of record CAUYON010092046.1, read on the forward strand.
AGTTGAATCAGAATCATTCCGCTGTCAAGGCCCAGGAATCCGACTTTTAACAAAGTATCTCAACAGCTTCTTCTGGATAAGAAAAATTGAAAGCAATTGCCGTGTCTAAACAGTACATCTGGTGGTCGTGGTTTCTACCAGGTATAATACAATAGTACTTGTAAGACTAACTTTATCAAGTGAAAATTTGAATTATCAGTTAACCAAGAAATGTTATTTTTATTTGGCCAGAATTTATTGGTCTATTTATCTTACAATTCTATCCTAGTGTGTTTTGTGATGGCTGATTTTCAATAAAAGGCTTATAAGAACTTAAAATATTTGCTTAATAAGGTTATTTCCTTTAGAAACTGCCTTTAATAGCCTTTTCCTGTTGTATCATACCATCATGGTAGAATATGAACTGACCATTCACTCATTCGATAACAATAAATATTTACATAGTATCTGGCATGTGTGCAATTTACCCTCAGTGCTATTTAAAATAAGGCATTGTTTCTTCATCCACAACATTCTACCACATTCTATTTTCTTCTTTTATACAATTCTAAGAATTTCAATAACAGTTACACACACTCCAACTGTACCAAAATAACCCTTTAGTTTTAACATCTGACCTTAAATTGAAGATAGCTACATTAGCTATAGCTAATTTCCCAGAAAGATGCAGGCAAGAACCTCAAGGTCATTTTGCTTATACTGTACAAAGATTTTCTGGATTTGCTTTTTGGTAGATTATACTAAACCAAGTTATATTGTATAGAAATGGAATTTTATTGGCCAGTTTTTAAAGGTAAAATTCATTTTTCTGTAGAAGTAATTCCTTAGTTTTGCTCATGTCATTTATTTCTTTTTCCACTTTTTCATAAGAAAGTACAATCCTTTCTAATGTGGAGAATTGAATTAACTCAGTCAGTCATTCAACATTGCCATTACAGATGGCAATGCAGAGTAGTTGGGAGAGAGTAGAAAACAAAAACAAAGTTCTACCTTCACTTCATGTAGCTTACATTGTTTGTATTTTATTAGTATATTAGTAAGTCTAGTTATTGATAGCATGAGGAATAGTAGTAAATCTAGTAATACTGTTTAGAGCATAATACTCATTGCTAAGGCACTTGGTGAAGACTGTTTAACCTTTATCATGATAACAGTAAATTGAAACAATGAAGAGAAGGCTTCTTCTCCTTTCTTTCACTTTGAGTAAGAAATAAAATTCTGGATTTCATCATACCGTGAATTATGGATATACTTTAGAGGCTGTTTTTCATTATTTTCTCACTCACCAACTTCTGAAATCCCCACCCCAACATTCCATGCAGGACCAATATATCACAGCTGTCACTGAATCCATCTGCTGATTTAGAACACTGTGCAGTATTTTAATGACATCTTTAAGAGAGCATTCAAAAATACCAATGCCTGCTCCCAATTATTCTATAGCTCTTAAAAGTATTACCATTTTCAGATTCAAAGCTTTATATAGTAAAACCTAATTTAAAAAACTGACAGCATGTTTACCAAAGCTGGAGAAAAATAACATAGGTACAAACTACACTATTTTTCACTTCTATTATGCTCATTCTCATCATGAGCCATTGGTTAAAATCTTTTCAGTGCTAACTTTACCCATTCGTTCAGCTCATGATTAAGCCTCTGTCTTCAATAACTCCAGCTAACATCTCCATACACACCTTTACCTTTTGACTATATATATTAAACACTTCCTTTAATTAGTGTTTTATAATGTTTTCTCAGTATTAAGAATTATCAAAAAGCATATTGTAAAAAGTACTATATATAGTGCTATGTAAAGAGCATTAGAAACTATGCTTTTCATATGAAAACCATAACCCAATCACAGCACAAGAATATGGGGAAAGAGGCAAGGGAGGGGTGGGGAAGGAGGAGGATGGGTGGAGGAAGAGTAATTGGCGTGTCCATACCTACGGTGCATCTTAGAAGGGTACAGGTGAAATTTACTAAATGTAGAATATAAATGTCTGAACATAATAACTAAGAAAATGCCATAAAAGGTATATTAACCAGGTCGATGAAATTATTTCAAATTGTATATAAAACCAGCACCTTGTACCCCATGATTGCATTTATGTACACAACTATGATTTAATAAAAAAAGCATTAGAAATTATTATATATATCATCTACTATACACATGGAATCCTTCCACATAGCTATACCAACTAATATTTGTGAAGATATCCACCAATATGTCAACAGTAATCTCATATGAATTGTGTGACTCAAGGTGTGTGTGTGTATTCTAATTTTCTATAAGCAATGACTTTTTCTGATGGAGCTAGAACATATTCTTCTTAGCAAAGTATCTCAAGAATGGAAGAAAAAGTATCCAATGTACTCAGCCCTACTATGAAGCTAATTTATAGCTGTCATATGAATGGTATAACCCAACTATAACACGAGAATATAGGGAAAGGGGCAAGGGTAGGGAAGGGTGAGGGGAGGGAGGGGCAGAGGGAGGGTAATTGGTGGGGCCACACCTACGGTGCATCTTAGAAGGGTACAGGCGAACCTTGCTAAATGCAGAATCAAACGTCTTCATATAATAACGGAGAAATTGCTGGGAGGGCTATGTTAATCAGGTTGATGAAAATAGTTAAGATTGTATATGAAGCCAGCACATTGTACCCCTTGATTACACTATTGTACACAGCTATGATTTAATGATAAATAAAGAAAAAAAAAGAAAGTAGCATGAGCTATTTTTATTAACAACTGGATAATACATCTCAATGACATTATATTCTGCTTGTGGGCAGGGTGAGTATTTTATGTACCTATAGCTCCAAAGCATCTTGCAGTAATAAAAACACAGAGGATATAAATTCTCAGTAAGAACTTGGAGTTGTACGAATAGAATGGAACCAGAACAGATCATTGAATTACCCTCAATGTCAATACACCAAACAGTAACTTGATCAGTACCTCAGTAGGAAATCTGCCATTTTAAGAAGTTAAACTGGCAATTTTCTTTTGGATAAAGTACTGTCCACTACACCGGGGGCTGGTTGAAATGTTTGAGATGAGGTTTTTATTGTTCAATCGCAGAGTAAGGCACACATGGTCTTTAGGGAGTGCTGGAAGGGATGTTTAATATCCTACAACTTTTAACATACAGCCATAGAAAGAATCATCTAACTCAAAATACCAGCAGTCCACTTTGGAGAAATTTGATTAGATTAATCATTTATTTATTTACTTCTACTTATTAAAAAATCAGGGTTTTATGATTTCATATTACATCATGTGTTCCACAGAGTGTGTGATAAATTAAGGATGGCCTCCATTTTTTTCCTTTTTTTACACTCTTCCCATCAAGAGGAGTGTTCCCTCTGGCAGCTTTGGCCAAATGTGATATTGAGCCCATTCCTGGGCCTAGTCTTTAATAAAATGGGTACTTTGGGCCTGATCTCTTAGACTCTTGCAACCATGCAAAATATAAGACTTCTCTGAGGCCACCTTGCCCTGAAAAGCCCAAACGACAGAGCAAGGCCATGGACAGTGAGACACCGTGTGGACAGAGATAGATCCAGGAACACAGAGGGGCCAGATATGTGAGTAAAGAAGCCATCCTAGATGGAGAGCCTCCAGCCCCAAATGATCTCACGCAGATCAGAGAGCACAGCTGAGGCCTGCTGGAATTCCTGGCCCGTACAAACTTGTGAGCAAAATAAAGTGGCTGTTTTAAGCCACTAAAGTGTGTCCTTTTATTGCGAGTCCATCTTCTTTGCTTTCTAGAAATTCAAAATGGAAGATGTGTCGGACTTTAAGGTGTTTCTAGTGAACATGTGAACATTACTTCCCTTGCAACAAGCAAACAAACTTCAAATCTCTAAACAGAATGCTGGGAACTATTTCAGGTGTTGTTGTTCCTGTTGAAAGTTATCCTATTTTTGATTCAGTAAGCAGCTATATTTATCTACCAAACTCCGGCTAAACTAAAACAGACATAAACCAGCCAGCACTATAAGGATTATGACTCCATTATGACACTAATTAATTTAATAAGACTCCATGACATAAAGTTTGTCATACATATGTCTCTGCTACTGAACTGGAAACTCCTTAAGGGTAGAAGATTTTCTGTGTTCTTCCATAATACACAGTGTCATGCATATGGTATGCGTTCAGTGAACATTTGTGAATTTCTACAGTATAGACTACCATTAGAAATTAATTATTTGGGTTAAACTCAGCATCACCGCCTTCCAGACTTCTGTATTAAAGCCCTAATGTTCTTGACATAACTTCTAGTGTGCCATGGACTCCTAGTCCTTGAAAATTGATAATATGTCATCTACTCAAATGACATCACTTTACAGATAAGGAATCAGGCAAGTGACTTACTCTTTCTTTTTGCAGTTATTTCTTGCATAATAAAGCCACTGTCAACTTACAATGGTTTCCTCCAGCAGAGTTCTAGCAGGTAGACCTAATCTACCAGAAGGTGTTGGAACTCCTGTGGGTGGAAGGCCTAATGTGTAGAAAGCAGGCAAAAAAGGTAGCTACAGAAGTTTAAAAGAAAGTCCAGTTATGTCTTAATTCATGCAGAACATGAGCCAATGTGCATCCACATCACTCATAAAATTGGAAGAAAAAAATAGAGGAAGACATAGACGTGAAGGGACTAAATGACTATAAAAGGCAGTAGGACTTTTTTTCATTAGTTGCATGGAGTGCATCATAAAACCAGAGATCTCTACTCTGAGACTCTTTATTAACAGCTTTTTGTTGTACTGAGAATTATCACAAGATAATGCATGCAAGATGCTGGCTTGATATTTGTTCTCCCACTTTTCAAATGAATTTAAATGTCAAAAATTGGGAGCAAATCAGGACAGGAAAAGCTGTCATCAGATTCAAATAGTAAACTTTCTTCATCATCACATTTCCCTTGTGTGTTGTTTTTAGTAAAAACAGATTAGGAAGGTTTACTAAAAAAGAAAAACAATAACAAATAAACCATGAAAGTACAGGGGTATATTTTCTTGAAAATTCCAGAAAAAGTCCCAACTAGGTTTTCAACAACAAATTATACTCAGGAATATCTGTGACATGAAAATCAGAGGGCAGGCTAAGAGCATACCTTTCTCCATTTGGAAGCCAAAATGGCCTTGAAGAACTATTCTTAAAAACACACCAGGAAGGACAATATCACTTTAATTGATCTGCACCCCTGTGCATAACAAAACAGCAAAAAGAAAGTGTTTGGCTCCATATGGAGACTTGAGTAAGGGAACTTCTTCACTGCCTTAATTAAGGCATAAGACCTAGCCTTTGAAGATGCCATGATGCCACTACAGACAGGAAATTGTAATGCGTCTGCTCACAGATCCATGGCAGGAATCATCATGGATTGACTGTCTATTATGTTCCAGATATCACCAAACATGAACATTCTCCCTAATTCTTACCATAACTCTACAAGCAGGTATTGTTTCTACTTTGTTGTTTTTGGGTTTTGGTTGAGATTCTTTTCTTTGTTGGTTGGTTGGTGGTTTTTTCCTTTGTTTGTTTCGTTTCATTTTTGAGACAGGTCTCGTGCTGTTGCCCAGACTGGTATATTGTAGCACAGTCATAGGTCACTGTGAACTCTTGGACTTGGGTGATCCTCCTCCCTCACCCTCTCCAGTAGCTAGAACTACAGAAGCAAGCCACTATGCCCTGTTTACTCTTACTTTCAAACGTTAAAAAGAAATCCATTCTTATGAAGGTCAAGTGGCTCTCTCAAGGGCACATAACTAGTGGTATGTGGTGGTTTTACTAGTGGTAAAACCAAATCTAATGGTTTTATTATGAATCAAGTATATGCAAATACATCCTTCCACCAATTCTATAAAGCAGATGCTATAACCACCATTTAAATTATGAGCTAACTCAGAAAGTAAATTATGAAGCTCAAGTGAATAAAATTAATAAGAGACAAATTAGGAATGGTATCAGAGTTCATGGCTATCTACTTCAACACTTTTGGTTTTTTTCTACGATGACATCTTGTCTTCAACATATATCTAATTCACATTATTTTACCTTTTGACTGAATGAGACTAGCACACTGATAATGACTGAGAAGTCTACCATCCACAAAATCTAGCTTTCTCAGCTCCAGACTGGATGTTTACAGCCCACTTTACCCCCAGTGATGAAAGACAAGGAGCTCACAGGGAGTAGGACAAGGGCAGCTTCTGCATCCTTTCAGTATCAGCTAAGTCTGCATTCACGCTGTGCAAACCTGTACCCCATGATCTTAGTAGTTTAATAAAACAAACGCAAAGTGTTACAGTGGCTCCAGGCCATTCTCCAGGCAGGTGTCCCCTATACAGTGATGCAATAATCCAAACTGCTTGGATCTTGAATCTTTCCCAACTCAATATGCTTTCGCCCACAGCAGAGGAAGAAATTGGTCAAACAATCCTTTTATGGGTTTTTATAGTCTCAGCCTGGGACTGTCATGTGTTTCTTCCTTTCATATTTCATTAGATAGAATCAATAATATGCTCCCACCTAACTCAGAGGTGCTTGGAAGCATGATTTGCTATGTATCCAAGGAAGAGAAAAATAAATCAAAATTTGGTGAATACATAGCATTATCTATACCATCCTTACAAAGAGGATGTAGACGACACAAGAAAATGGCAAGTGCTTAAGGAATTAGCAAGTGAGGGCACAGATTGAAAGCTTTAATGTCTTCTAGATGGAGAGATATAAAGATTAGATAGATAGATAGACAGATAAGAGATAGACAGACAGATAATAGATGGATAGATAATAGATAGATAGATAATAGACAGATAGGTAGATTCAACTGAAAAAGAGGAGGAAAGAGAAACTAGAGATGTCAGGGGAAAAATTAGGATGATCATTTAACAAAGGAAAACTTACACATAAACAAGCAAAGTAACCTTAGACATTTATTTAAATGTCAAAAGTGACAGAAAAATTTCCGCCGGTCTTTCTTCAGAGCAAGGCTCCATGTGTCATTTCAGTCATTGATTTTACAGTTCAGTTTCTCAAATTTTACTTAGTGGCTCCTTTCTTCTTTGCATTGAACAAGGTTCTATGTCCTGTCTTAAGAAATCCAGAGACGACCCCAGCCTCTAAAAGAGTACACTGTAATGGATGAGAAAAACAAGCATGCTTAAAATAAAAGGGTAATGTCCTCTATAATGGCAAAGTAAACTACAAAAACACTAGGCCTAGCAGGAACCACTAAGTTCTCCCCGAAGGAATGTACTATTTTCTCAGTGTTTTGTGTAGCATTCGGCACGTGGTACATTTCTCCTGGCTGCTCTCCTTCATTTCTGCTTAGTGGTGCGGTCACTCAGCCTTTCACTGGTTTATAAATCTTGCGTGAAATGCTCCAGGGCAGAATAATCCAGAACGAGGAAAACATAACATAGAGGCTTTTCAATCCCATTCATCACATACGTCAGCTCCAACGACATACAAAGCCTTTAAGACGAGCTGTTTTCAGCCCACCTGCCCTTGCAGCTAAGTGATGCCTGCCAAGACTGCCAGCCTCTGTGTCTGGAAAACCATCTCTCCCTCACTTTGTCCTAACGAACTCTCTTGGATGTGAAACACAGAGGCAGCGTCAGACAGAAATGTACTGATTAATTTCAACATGCCTTTCAGAAGTCACATTCTACGCTGAGCAAAGTGATTTTCAGCTGACTTTATCTTATTAGTAAGGACTCTGGGGAAATTTTGTGGGGCAAATCCTTTTCTGCATTACCAAGCCGAGGAAACAGTTTCCATCTTTAAAGCCCTGAAAGCATATTCTATTTTTTTTTCTTCCAGAGTCTAAACCTGGCTTCAGAAAAAGTTCTACTTAGAGAGATCTCATTAATTCCTGTGGTCTGATTTATCCACAATTTGGTGATTCATTTATTTTTGCCAGTTTCTTCCCTAAGGTAAAAAAAGAAAGAAAGAAGAAGAAAACCACTATTTACCACTTTTCTCCCAAATCAACATTTTCGGGGCAAAAAATGAATTCTATTCTCTTGTAATTAACTACAGGTCAAATCATGCTGTACTATTTCCTTTTTTAGAGCACAGGAAGACAGGTAGGCATTGAAAGTGTTCTCCCTAAGGAAGCTAAATCACAAGTTTGGTCAATTAATTGCATCATTTTTGAGGGTTTCTTACTTAGTAAACTGTCCTGTTTTCTAACAGAAAAATAATTGGGAAGTGAACCTTTTGGAAATTTTTCATCCCTATTTTAGTGGGGTGGAAGAAAGGTAGCCAGGGGCGGGGGAAGTAAAGTAGACGTTCTCCAAGCACCCAATTTTGTAGTTTTTCCTCTTTTACAATAATAATTCAAATTCGTCTGACTTCCAAGCCTTCATGGTGAAGAAAGAAAGATTATAACTAGAAAGTCAGACATAAAATGTCCTTGGGTCCTTTCTTGTATTCCTTATTAAATTCAAAAAAGCAACTTCTTGAGCCCATAAATTCCCCTCTTCTGCTCCTCTTCTCACACTATATCTTAATCATCAGTGCATGTTACAGAGATTTTTGACCTTGACTACTTTTTTTTTTTTCTTCCAATTTTGGGCTGGGGCCGGGTTTGAACCTGCCACCTCCGGTATATGGGGCCGGCGCCCTACACCTTTGAGCCACAGGTGCCACCCCAATGCCTACTTTTTAATTGTTTTTTTAAAACATTTATTTTAACAGATAAAACTGTATAAGTTCGTGGTATACAACATGATACACACAGACCTTGTTGAATGGCTAGATGACACCAATGAGCATATCTGTTACACGTGCACTTGATATTTTTGTTTGTGGTGAGAACACTGAAAATCTACACTTAGCAGTTTTTTAGCATACAACGCCTTATTTTAAATTACAGTCACCAGGTTGTACAATTGATCACTTGCATTTATTCCTCAGGTTTAACTGAAATTTTGATTCCTTTGACCACCATCTGCCCAGTTTCCCCCTCTTCCCAGGCTTCAGTCCCTTGTAACCACCTTTCCAGACTTTGCTTCTGTGGATTCAACTTGTTTAGGGTACACATAAAAATGAGCTCACGTCACAGTATTTGTCTTTCTGTGTCTGGCTTATTTCTCTTAACATAATGTTCTCCAAGTTCATCTACGTGGGGGCAGATGACATGATGTCCTTCTTTTTTTGAGAGTGAATAGTGTGTATCTAGCAGTGTATATGTAAACACCCCATTTTCTTTACCCATTCATCTGTTAATGGACACATAGGTTAATTCCATATCTTGGCCATTGATAACATTTCTAATTATATGATGGATGCATTATATAATACAATGCTTATATCCAAATAATAACTTTGTTGATATTACATTTTCTTCTGATGTCTTTGCCACCAAGCCTCATATCCGATTTTGTACATTAATATAATGATATCATTGTTTATCTTTTATTCATTTTCCTGTTTCTAATTCTCCACCCACCTAGACTTCAGAGAGGAAAGAAAAAAATGAAGTAACATATTCTTTGATTTTGTAATTGCTTGTTTTATTTTAATCTTGACATGCACATAGAGGCTACTTGCATCACTAATTACAATGATTATTCTGATTTCTTATTTTAAGTACATAAAGCAACACGTGCAAGTTCTTACAGCTTTCTCTGAAGTTGTTCTAGCATCCTGCTGTGACCCGAAGACAATTTTAACCTCAGTGCTGTCCCTGAATGGCTGGTCCTGGTCGGGCTCAGCCTTTTTTGTCTAGGTCACTTGTGACTGCAATTACCTAGTCTTGTGGGATACAAATGAAGAGCCAGGAGAATTTCTGTGAGGCCTCGTGGCAGTTTCTTCCCTTCCCCTTCTTGCCAGATCCTTCTCCTTTGGAGCCCTGTGTAGTCCATTCCCTCTGGCTCCAGACAAACGGACGGTATGGGGCAAGCCCAAGGGTGGCTTACGTCTGTATGGATGAGATGAGGTTCCGATGTTTCTCAGTTACCATAAGGACTCACCCCAAGGTGTCATGTTTAGTTCAGTTAGATGAGAGTTTCCTGTCTGCTACATTCCAAGTACCAAACTAGGACACAAAGTCTAAATCTTGCCTTCCAGCTGTAAGCATCTCATAAGCACTAAACGCTCTTCACCAGGCACCTCGACACTGGTGACGTATCGTAAAAAAGGGAACACCTTGGTGCTCTGGGAGCAGACACCTAATGCGTAGGGTGGTCCTTAGGCCGTCTGAGCGTGTGTTAACTAAGTCACATCGGGAAGAATGAGTGAGGATACACGTAACAGCAGTGGGAAAGGATGCTCCTGGCAGAGGGAGCAATACTGCCCGATCCACAGAAGGATGAGATGTTGGCGCGTTTGCTCTAACGCTACATGTTAGTCTTCAGGGGAGGCACAGTCAAAACAGGAAGAGTTTTGCATGGTCTGCTAAATATTTTGTATTTACTCCCCATTCGAAGGAAAACCATGGAAGAATTTTGAGCAAGGAATGAAATAATCAAGAATTGCCTGAACTTGATGGACAGATTAATTCTCCAACCAGTGTTTAATAGCCTACTCTGCGTCAGGCACTCTCAGGGAGCCAGACATGTACATAAGCCAGATCCCTTCTTGCCTTTAAGTTGCTTCCAGTTCAGTAACCTACGGCTAAAGTGAAGAAGAAGATGCAGGGACGAAGGCATGGAAAATGAGCACCGTGGGCTCTGACCTAGGCAACGGGGTGAGTAGCAGAGGCGCTATTTATAGAAACAGGGCCCAGAAGAAAGAAGGTAATAGTAAGTTCAGTTTGGAAAATCTTTCCTTTAAAGTGCCTGCCAAGTAGCTAAGAGGAAATGTGCAACAGACAGCTGGACCCAGACCCAGACCCAGACCCGTGTCTCCTTCTGTACGGCCACAGGCATGGCCCCTGTGTGCTGACCCTGACGCACAGGGAGCTGGCTCGGGCAGCCCCTCCACTCCTGTTCTCTCATCTTGCAGTGCTTGACTCCTGGCTGGTGACCACCCATCTCTTCCTGCTCTGCCACCTGACTCAGCCCAGTCAGATCATCTCCCTCTGGCTTACAGTGATGGTGTCCAGAGCGTGCCCCCCACCCAGAACAACCCACCAGACAAACAGGATGGCAGCACAGCAAGGGTTTTCTTTCTTGCATAGAAATCCCTGCGTAACACCTTCAATTTTGCTCTTGAATCATTTACTGTCTGGCCCTTTACACACGCACGCACACACACAAAACAGACAAACAAATGCTGAGCATGGCACAGTAGCTCACACCTATAGTCCGAGAAACTTGGCAGGCTGAAACAGGAGAATCACTTGAGCCCAGGAGTTCAAGACCAGCATGGGCAACATAGGGAGACTCTGTTTCTAGAGCAGGGTTTTTCAATCTTTTTTTTATGTCCCAGCGTACTTGAATCCATCGTTAGACTTCTGCAGCACATATAAATTATGTTGATCCAAAAATAAAGAGTAAAAAAAGGAATATATGTACTATGCTTTGAACTTCTTCCGAAAATAATTTAATTAATGATCTTTAAACGTTTCATAGCACACCTGAGTCTCTCATGGTGCTGTAGCACACCAGTTGAAAATCACTGCTCTAGAGGAAAAAGAAAAAGTCTGCCCACCCCAGGTTTAAACTAAATCTGGATAATAAAAGAACTAATCTTTGTCTGTTATGCCCTGAGAATTCAATTCAGGTGAACAAACAAATTCGCAGGCTTTTCAGAAGAAGATTTAAGCTGAAATATATATTGAAAACTGAAAACTTACATTACATTCCACAGAAATTCTTTACTCCACTCTCCCCAGCCTTTTTATCTGAAGAAAAGCAAAAGCTAATTAATCAGAATAACCAAATATCCTCTTGAAGATCCTGCAACACAATTTGTTTTGGATTTTTCATATTTTGTGTTATCTCTTCTCTCTGTTTCATCAAGGCATTGTTTTCCATTCAAGTGGACTTTTGAATCTTATGAGGTTAATAACTGATCTATAGAAAAATGCAATTAAGGCACTTTGTAGCAATCAAACAACAACTTAGAAGTTAAAAATGAATTGGCCACACCACTGGTTATTTGTTTTCTACAATGCCAGACACTCAGTGCAGCCAATTTGGTGACATGAAAGTTGAGTGGCATTGGTCGGTTCCCACACCTGGGTTTAGAAAAAAAAAAAAAAAACTTCTCCTGGCATCACACAAGACAGATTGTGCAGATGAAGACGTGAAAGAGTCTGAGAAGCAAGTGGGAAGTAATTAAGTGCTATTAGCAGCCAATGGAATCTAATTTCACCGAATGGCCCAGTGTGGCGTTGGTCTTTTGAAAACATTTCCAAAGACAGGAACCAAATTTGATCCTTTAAGACCTCCTTCTCTTTAGGATGCATGTTCATTCAAAGAACAGATGGGGAGAAAAGTCAGGAAAAGACTTTGGTCGACCCACATGAAACAGCATATTTGAGTGTGGGCATGAAGGGAGATGAGTTTTGGAAGGATTTTTCTGCGTTTGATGTGTGGAGATAGACTTGAGAAGTGGGAAAGCACTGACTTTATTTAATCTCTCCCAGGGAGGAGTTTCAGAATGCTCTTAAAAAAAGAAAGCTCCCTTAGTAAGCACATATTTCTATGCTCTCACATCTTTGGAATTTTTTCAGTATAATAAAAGGGGAAGTTTCCAAGACTAGAGTTTTTTGGGTACTATGGACAGGAAGAAAATTTAGAAATGGCTATAAACCACCACCCACAAAGGAAGCTTTTTAGGGATTGGAAATTTTGAGTACTTTGTCTTTGGATGAGGTCATGCCTTTGTGTGTGTTATATGTACTTCTAGTCAGTAAAGACCACAATGGAAATCAGCAGAGAGCACCGCATTGAAAGTCAGTTTGATGCTGACAGCATTTATGACCTACCTGCCTAATCCCGTAGGTCCCCGCTGTCCTAAGAAAACCATGCTTCTCTTGAGATGCCTAAGCTGTCATTGCATGTCAGGGAAACGCAGGTATAAACAAGTACTTAAATCTAAGTATAAGCTTTGCTGGCTCCTGAAAGCAAATTGAGTTTTTGAACCTGATGAGGTGTGCCTCTTTGAAATGTTGGCAATCTAGAGCCCAACACAAATAAGAAACAGCAGTGGGGAAGACTCTGGATGAGGAATCATAAGAGAAAGGAATTGCCTTCTGGTTGCTAGCATTTCCATATGGACACAAGCGGCACAACAACAAGAGATCAAAGAGTGATCCAAAGAAGAAGGGAGTGTTCGGTCTCGTAATTGTGCATGTGTGTGAACACACAGCCTCCGCAAGGATAATAGCAGAAACATGTTTGCACAAGGAGGTCCCATGTGAGCCAACTAATGGGGGTTCCTGGCTGAACCTCAATATGCAAAAATGCACTCTTCATTCGCAAAAGGTGCTACCCATTAATGGGATCTGGAATCTGTAAAAACAGTTAACAGAGGTACGATGGGGAAATGTTCTCCAAGAAGAAAAATATTTTATGCTTCCAACCTTGATCATAATGACTCCATCAACCCACTTTGCAGCCAAAGCCTGAGACAAAAGAAATGTTGCCCACCATGAATTGAATGAGAAGATGAGATGGGAATGAACAAATCATTTTCCAGCCATTGAAATGCCAGCACTGAAGATGAAATTTCTGCTGCATCTTTCCTAACTTGTGTCTTTTACTAGGGACAATTTCATGTTTTCTGTACCCTGAGAATAGCTTCTCTATACATCGTGTACTCTGGTGAAACCACTGATTTCTCTATTAAAGAGTGAGCACCCTTTCAGAAACAGATGGCCGCATTCTACATTTGGTAAACTATGTCCTGACTGAAAACTTTCAGACAATTTAATATATGGTGAATGATATATTATTAGCCATTATTAACACATAGGATAATAGTAACATAATAAACAGAAGAAATGATGTTAGAAAATGGAAACAAAAGCTTGGTACAGCTCAAAATATAGAATCCCTCAAGAAAGCATTAGTTCAAGTGACCTTTTTCTTTTCTAGTTCACTCAATGACTTCTGCTATGATTTGAATGTGCTCCCTACAGTTCGTGTGTCGGAAACTTAATCCCCAATGCAGCAGTGTTGACAGGTCTGACCTCTAACAGGCAATTAGGCCCTGAGGGCACTGCCATAAATGCATTAATGTCATTATCACAAGAGTGGGTTTGTTATAAGGCAAGTTCAGCCCACTTTTGCTCTCTCTTTGGGCATGTGACAATTTCTGCCATTTTCTGCCACAGCCAGCAGGGCTTCACCACATGCACACCTCACTCTTGAACTTCCCAGCCTCCAGAACTGTGAGCCAATAAATTGTTCTTTGTAAATTAACCAGTCTCAGGTATTCTGTGATAGCAGCACAAAATGGAAATGGGAACAGAATGAGCTTTAAAGGAGTCCTTCCTGCATTCAGAAAACAAAATGACTAAATACACCCTTAAACACTTCATTATGTTATTAGATTTAATGGTTGCAATTACACAAGACTGTACAGACCCAAAGTGCTTTGTAACCTTTCATTAGGCCATCTTCTCAAGTCCGGCTCCATTTTCAGATGAGAACACTGAGGCACATAAATTGTGGTTTGCCCTCTAGTGGCCGGTGGTTCACCTTTTATCCTGCAGCTCAGCTCACTGGTCTGGAATTCTTTTTTTTTTTTTTTGATGGGAGAAGATGCAAACGACATTTTATCACCAGATGTAGGGCTTTTTTATTAACCAACTTTTTGTTGGATTTTCCCTTTTGAAGTAACTACAAGCCATATATTAAATAATTAGTTTTCTCCTCTTGCTATATCCCTCATCTCCGGGTCTTTTATTCATGTATTCTTGTTTAGGCACACAGTTTTCCCTTTTAGAGTAATGTTTCCATAGAATTTGGAAAATTATTTTGATTAAGAGTGAAAGTGAGTGTGAGAAAGGGAAAGAGAGAGTGTGCCTGTGTTAGGGTAAGTGCAGTTAAAAATAGCATCTGATTAAAGAACTCCAGATTAAGCAGTCTTGTCAACCTTAAAAATGTCATTTCAATCACCATTTTAATAAAAAGTTTTAAGAAAGAGAGAGAGTCCTGGTGGGCTTTTTTCAGGTGCCTATCTCCTGCTCACCCTCCAGCTGCTCTGCAGGGAGACAGGTGAGTGAGCGGCTCACTGCAAGCCCTGCGGAGCTGCGTCTCAGCTGCCAGTATCCTCACAGGGTCACTGAGCAGGCATACAGCTCATTCCATTTGTAACCATGAGAAATAGAGTCCCCCAGGGAAAATAGGCATCCCTGTGTTCAGCCCTGTGCACCGGTCTAGGTGAATCACTGTCCAGGAGGGAGAGGAAAAGGGATGTGTCCTGACACTTTATTTCCTTGGAGACATCGGAGCATCATTTGAGAGCTAGGACACTGCCTTTAACACACCACTAATCTGACCCAGCCCAGGAAGATGTGATGCTTTTAGGAGCTTTCCATTAAGGGCATCTGAATTCTATTGCTAAGGCTTCCACAAAACTATCAAAAAGAAATGCTTTGATGTGCGTCCCCTCCAAACGCTGCACACAATTCAGAAACTCCTCACCCAGCCCTTCTGCCCTCTTGTCCTCCCCTGTTCTGTCCTCCCCTCCACCCACCACGGTGGAGCCCGGCCACGCTGTCTGCCTTCCTGCTCATATGAACCGCAGTTGCTGAAAAAATGAAGCCAAAAGAAACAGCCAATAAAAACAGAAACAGCTGTAACAATTTTGCACAGCATGGTCTTGATTTCCTTGAGTTTTTTTTTCTTTCTTTTTTTTTTTTACTTTTGCCTTTTTTTATTTCCCCTCCCTCTCTCTTTTTCTCTCTTCCTCTCTTTGGTTCCTTTTTCCATCTACAACGCCTCCAGTGTCGAGGCCTGCAATGGAGCAAGAAATTCTTTCCTCTTCTACAAACCCTTTGTGATTCAGAAATAATGTTGGAGTCCATTTTGAATAACCAGTTCCAAAACAAACAGAGCAAGGAAGGCGGGAGGCAGGGGGGATGAGCTGAGAATCTTGCCACCAAAGACAGGTGTAAAGATTAAAAAAAAAAAAAAAAATAGACCCAGCTCTCAAATTTGCTCCTTCTCAGACTCCCGTTGCTGTCAGCAGTGTGCCTGTTGTTAGCTGAGCCCACAGAAGCCGTTCTTTGCTTTTCCATTCAGAGTGTTTGCGATTGCCTTTCTAAGTGGGCCCTGTCCCGAAGTTTTTACTGGACAGCTGTTTACCCTTGCCTCAATTCACCTTCATCTCCCCCAAAACTCAGGCATGTAAAGGTAGCTTGTAAATGCATAAAGCTACCGGAGGAATGATATTATGGCTACAGAGAAGAAAAAGAGAAAGAATGACTCAAAGTACTGAGCAAATATAAAAGGAAAGACTAACAGCAGATTGTGATCTGTATCCTCTTTCCAGTCTGAACAGGCTCAGGAGCCCTAGGAATGTTTACCTTCTTCAGAACACATAATGAATCAAGGCCACATGCCACCACGCCCCATCTTCCCGAGGTGCTGTGTCCCAAACCCAGTTCTAGCTTAAATGCGCTATGGCGGGCAGGGCTCTCTGATGGCTTAAAAGCCTCCTTTTCATTTTGACTCTTTGAATGTATTGGGTCTCCGTTGTTCTGTTTCCCTCCAGCTGCTTCCTCTCTTTCTCCGTGTCCCGGGACCAGCCCCAGTCTGAGGCTGAGCTGGATCTGGGCTAAGCATCATGGGGAACTGGTTGAAATAAAACCTCTTTCATGGTGGCACAGCCCTGTTTTTCAGATGGTGTCAAGCAGATCTGTAGTTTATTATTAATAATAGCACATGCGTGACACCACGTCTTCAAAGGGCTGTGCAGACATTAATTCTTTTGTGATGTGAGAAAAGGAACAGCAGCGTCTTTTTTAAGGAGTCTCCCGGTCTTCTGGAGAGGGGCTAGAAAACATAGTCTCAGCTAGAGATGAATGAATTAAACCCCAGAGGTCTGGAATCTGGGTCCAATTGAGGAGCACTTTGAAAAAAAAAAATCAGGAGTTTTACCTAAGCTATAAAGCGTGTTCCAAATTCTACACTCTTTCCAACTCACATGGAAGTCTTTCTAAGACAAGCTGTGGTATCTTTGTTCCAAGAATAAAACAAACAGAATAAAAGACAGAAAAGTAGAGCAGAATAAACGTGGCTTTTCTACATTGTTGAAATTTGATCTGAGATCTCTAGGAGAGACCGAGAATTATTCTCACCAGTTTGGCAAAGTCTGCCTTTCAACTTCTTTTAATAAGTGAGTTCTTTGTCAAAGTCACAATCTGTAAAAAGTGGTAATTACTATCCCATTTGGCAGAATGTGGAAATGGAATCCAGAGGCCCCATCTGCCACTGGACTTCCAAAATTAGCCTTTCTGTTTTTCTTTCAGTTTTCCTTACATTTGAAAAGCTTTGGGGCTTGTTTTTGCCCAGTTTTTTAAAAATATAGAACACATATACTTCTAGAAGAATATATGCAAAAGACAGGGTGGACACGAAGTTCATGTGCAATTTAAAACAGTCTAACATGGTAAATTGCACACCATCTTTTTGTCCCCCCGTATGTCATTTATAAAGCATAATTATAAAGTGAAAACTAATAAAACTGCTGCCTTGCTTATGAAGTGGGATACGACCAATAACCTGGCAGTAACGGTGTGGTCCTTTCATACTTCACTCCTGCCTCCCTAACGGGTCCTGAATGCTGCCATTACTATTCTTGGATTGTATTAATAGCCCTGATTGTTGGCCTCCCAAATGACCTTTTCCCTGTAACATTATTGACCCCTTTCCCTTCCCAGGTCTAACCAGGTGACTGGCTTTTGCTTGCTGTAAGTAGATGAGTTGCAAGCAGAGCCTGGGGAGCCCAGGCAGGTTCTGCTTGTCCCCCTGCAGAATCCTGCTCACTTGCTTGTTCTTTTCCCCCCAGGCCTTACCCTGAGAACATGGCCAGGTTAGACAGCTGGATGTGCAGCGGATCTGTGTCACACTCTATCAAAGTCATTCCATATCAGTCAATAGCCAAGCAGTGAACATGTGTCAACCACAATTAGCAGAATCACCTGGCTGACCCTACACTCCCCATGGAAGCATCAGTGAGCCCAGCCAAGATCAGCCACGCACCAGTCAAGACAAACACAGCTGACTTGTACACCAGATAAATGACACGTGTTTCTTTCTTCAGCCACTGAGTTTTGGGATGGTTGTTTACAGCATTATTTTGATAATACATTATTGATATATTTCCCTTCTTCTTTTAAGAAGAAAAGTCACAAATGCATATAACCCTGAAAAATGTATTGCTTGGCCTGGCCTTTTCTTCTGTCTTTTTTGTCTTTAAAATACTGTATCACAAGCTTTGTGACCTGTTTTTTTAACTTATTATTGTGGTACTTTCATGTATGTACTTGTGTGCAGTGATAGTGAATGGTTTTCACTTTTACATAGCCTGTTTGTGAATATAAATTATTTTCTCCATTCTTCTGTAGACGGACATTTGACTTTCCTATTGATGGATATGTGTATTGTTTTCAGTTTGGGATTATTAGAAATAATGAGCTCACTCAAATATGTCTCTGAATGCACATTCCCAAGATTCTCTGGAGATACCTAGGAGTAGAATAGTTGGAGTATGAACTATGAGAATGCTCTCATGTTGAAGCTAGTATAAATTTTCTTTGAAATTCACAGCTATAATTTGCACATCTTCCTGTATATATTTTCCAAGGCCCACCCCCATTTGCATCAGGCCATCATAAAGGAAGAAGAATGCAGGAGCCCTTGTTGGTTGAGACCTGGAAGATATATATCACCTCCAGTCACACGTCATGGCTCAAACTCAACCACATGGCCACCTCACTGGAAATGTGACTGGGAAATGGAGTCCAAGAAGGGGAAATGGCCAGGGCATTTAATCAGTCTCTGACATAGCTTCTGATCCTTTTAATATGGAAACATTAGCTTCTAATAGATAAGCACACCACAGTCTACAAAGCTACAAAGAGCACTCCTGGAACGTTTCCTATTTTCACACTGTCTTTTCAAACTCCCTTGGGAAATTAGATCATTTATCATTATCCTCATTTGAAAAATGAGGAAACTAGGGTTCAGAGTGGTTAAATGACTTGCCCAAGGTCACAAAGTTAGTAATTTGTTGGAGCCAGAATATAATCTCAACACTTTTTCCCCAAAGTCCTGTCCTATTTCTAATATAATTAACCTTTCTTTCTCAACATACTCATTCACTCACCAACTGAAATTAATTTTTGTGTAAGCACTACATAGCAATTGCACTAAAGTTCCTTCCAAAAACACAAAGTGAATATCACAAGGATCCTGCCCTCAAAAGAATCCCACAATTTTGAGTTTTCTTCCCACTTTCACCTGCCATCTCCATTTGCTCACCCATGCTCGCAGCTCAATCTTCTCATGCTAAGTTCACCAATAACTTCCAATTCAACAGATATAGTGGCTATAGTTCAGTTCTCATCTTATTTAAACACTGTCAAATCGTTCCTGGTTGTTGACCCTTCTTTCCTTGTAATGCATTCTTCCTTAATTCCCATAATCTCACATATTTCTGATTTTTCTCCAACCTATCTAGTTAATTCTTTTAAATCATCTTTGCTGTCTTGTCTTCTTCTAAACAGTCTTTTAATATTGAGAACAGGTAACCCTGCCAGACAAAATTAGATGTTTCTTTAATGACCCAAATGAAATACTAGCTTAATGAATTTTTACCTAATTCCCCAGTTAGACTGAAATGGCTTCTATATTCCCCCCAGACAGACTGAAATATCTTCAAAACCCTTACTCTTATCTCTTTTATAGCACTGACCATGTTAAGCACACCTTATATTGTGTGTCTGGTTCACAAGTCTTACCAGCTGACCTAAATGCCTTTAAGGTTTAATCCTGGCGTGACTTCTCTTTTCACTGAGTATTTTCGTTGTTTTGCTAAAAGCCTTTTCATGTGCTCTTCTCTCTATCTGAAAGACTCTTTGTCTTTTACTTGGTTAATTTATAGTCATCTGGGTAAAAGTCACTTCCAAAGGAAGCCTTCCCTGATCCTGACAAGAGTTGAGTTTTCCTGGTAAGAGAAGATATTTGGCATTCTTTACTTTCCCTCACTTGCCACAATTGTTGTGCAACATTTAACTGTGAAATCCCTTTCATTTCTCTTTATTATATTAAAATTTTAGTTCCAAGATTATAATGGAACCATATATTCTTTTACTACTATATATTCTTTGCATACAGCAGGTCTACCTTAGATGTTTGTTCAGTGAAATAATTTTATTGCTGAAGGGAAAAATCCCAATAAATTTTGGATCCTACTTCAGGCAGGAACTTACAGTTGACTAAAACCAGTGAGTTTCTTTTATACTTCAGCTCTTGTGCCTGCTTATGTGGACACAATTATGGAAATGTAAATACATTGCTTCTAAACATCACCTCATTAGATTTAACCCACTCATTGGATTTGTTTTATCCCTCCCACTTTCATGTCATCTAATCAAGTGACAATCAGGTCATTGACAAAAGGGCTTATTAGGACAAGGCTAGAGACAGCTCTAAAACTACTTTGTGCAGTGTTAAGAGTTGTGATCTTGTACCACAGAAGTTTAACTTGTTAGTCATAGTGTCCTTATGTTGGCTTCTATTCCAAGTAATCTAGACATCAAATATCCTTACAGTGTTTATTGAAATCTAATCTCTCTTTTAAGGTCCAAAAAAATACCACCACCTTAATGAATTTTTGCCTAATTTCTCTAGACAGAAACACATCTTTCTTCTCTGTATTTCCCTGCTTTGTTCCTACCACTTTTGTTGCACTGACCATGGTCTAGTTTGCATAATAGCTCACTGTTTGCATGGCTCCGATTACCACTACTTGAATTCAGTTATTTTAGAGCAAGAAAAGCTATACTTTTTGCTTTGAACTTAATATTTACTGACTATAACCACCATGCCAGGAGCTGCATCAGCTATTTTTATATATACCATCTCACTTAATTCTTGTTTGAGATATATCTTATGAGCATTTCAGAAGTGAGGAAATTGAATCTCAGCAAAGTTGTTTTTCTTTCTTTTTTTTTTAAACTTATTTTTCCTTATACATCTCGCCTGCCATTGATCCTTGCTCATATGTTGTAGCATACATCAAACAAGTGATTGTCATAGTGAAAGATAGAATTAACATAGATGGTAATTTATATGGGCAGTCCACTCTCCCTGGGACAATGCTCCCAACATAGTATTAATATCTTGGATTAGATAACTTGACTAGATCTGAACTACTATTCAAGAAATGAAAGTTCCCTTATGCACTATTAATTTTCTCCATCAAAGAGAGTATGCATTTGATATTGCTTTAGGCAAATAGGGACATAACAGATGTGTTATTTGGACACACTTTTACAGAAAACAAAATTATGCAAAGTACGCGTCTTCTGTACACTTCAAGACTCATTTTTAAACTGGTAAACTTTTTCAAGGTGACGTACTGACATTCTGAAATAACTTCTTTCCTTAGAGTATCTTGACCACAACTCAGAATTTAAATGGAAGGCCAAAGAGACTAAAAACATGTTTTATAACAGCAGGTATTATTTCTACCCAAGAATATTTTCCCTAAGAGTAATCTAGACAAATTCTCTGGGAGATGGAGCAGATGATGAGAAGAGTAAGTGACTCAGATAGAGAAATACACAACAAATATTTTTCTACCTGAGAAAGTTACCAAATACTGCATTAGGGGTTATGTTTTATAGAGAGATTTGTACAGTCTTTGGAAAAGTAAAGGATTTTTAATCCAATTTCCTTTTATAGATGAGAAAGCTTAGACTTAAAGAAGTGAAAATATCTATACTACATCAAAGAGAAATTACCTTAGGACACAGACTTGCTCCATTTCTGATGCCCTGTCCCTTGTCTTGCTCTTAAAAAGTGTCATCTATAATCCATGACTCCCTAGGTATGACGATTTGGACTTCTGGGGGTAGCTCATGTCCTTGTCAGCCTGTAATCTGTTTATCTCTTGCATGACAATCTTATTTCACTTGTAAAGATAAAGTCTCCTTTGGGTCGGAGGTCACATTTTTCCATTTGTGCTTCCTACTTCAAGTTGGACCAATAATGCTTCCCTCCAGAAAGTCTTGACTAGAAAGAATCTTTAGCAAAGATACAGCATAATGTAGTGAGTTTTGAGTAGCATGTCCTAGCTATCAATCCTGATCCTATGTGTACTGCCTTCAAAACTTCTCAATTTCTAAAATCTATGGGCCTCAATTTCTTCATCTTTAAAATGGGAGACATAATAGCTACTGTGCATTGTTGTGATAGGGATGAAATGAGAATGATGCATGAATAGTGTTTATCATACGAAACAAGCTCCATAATTCATAGCAATTTGCTCTGTTGTTCTTGAGTTTTAGCTAGAAGTTCCCATTAGGTTTTCTGAACTGACAGTCTTCTGTAGATACTGTTATCAAAATATGTCCTTTGCAAAATAGAGGGAAGCAATCTACTGGGAATATATGTGGAATAGAGCATTTCTGGTATATTATCTTTACACAAACAATGTGATAGTCTATTCCTGGTAAATTATCTTCACACAAATAATTCCAAAAATGACAAGGGACATTTAGGAAAATGGAAAAGTGTTCCATACATTGTCACCATGCAAATTTTGTTTTTATTGTTTCTTTTATTCTAGTAGGCTAGCTCCAGCTCACATTCAGTAATAACCTTGACATTATGCTTATGTGTCTTGACTCATTTTAGAATTCTCCAGAAAAAAAGGAACAATAGGACACACACACACATCTATCTGGACAAATAGGGTGGGAAGATTTTAAGGAATCACCTCATTGACTCACATGATTATGAGAGCCAGCAAATGTGAAATTTGTGGCACAGGTCAACAAGTTGGAGATAAGAGTTGATGTTTCATTCTTGAGTCAAATCTGCAGGCTGGAAATTCAGGCAGGGTTTTTTATGTTGTACTCTTAAGGATGAACTGCTTTTACCTCAACCATCAAGGAGGTTGCAATCTCAGAACAGTTCAGCCAGGCTGTTGGTCCTCTTACAGCAAGCTCAGAGTACCGTGGCTTCTAATCAGCACCACAGGACTCTCAACACAGATGAGGAATTGAGTTACCTGAGATAAGAGCATCTCATCACTGCGTGATTACATGGGAAAAAGAAACCACAGTTTTTGCTCTTAAGACCTTCAGCTGACAGAATGAGGTCTACCCACAGCACAGAGGATAATCAGCTTTTCTTAAAGTCTAGTGATGTTAATTCAATCTTTTTTTTTTTTTTAAGAACCTCATGGCATCTAGACTAGTATTGGACCAAACAACTGGGCAGCCTAGCCAAATGTTCGGATACATTTATTATCACAACCCTCAGCTTAGAGCATCCAGCAAACACAAGCAGCTAGGGTAAAGTGAGTGTATAAGGACTTATAAAATCATGTCAGAAAATCGAAAAGGAACCCATGTGCCACTTAATTTGAAATTGGATATCTATGGTCCCTATACAATCTTCATTACTAGAAGGGAAAACGAAAGTGACAAATATTTTCCCACTTATCATAGGATACTGACTTATCTGAGGTAACTCAGTTTCTCTTCCATGTTGAGTTCCCTATGGTGCTGATTGGCAGCCAAAGTATTCTAAAACCAGCTGCAGGAGGACCAATAGCCCACTGATGGAAGTGTTCTGAAACTGCAGCCTCCCGCAATGGACTCTACCACAATGTATCAGCATTTATTAGGTTCTATCTTAGTGATCAAGTTGAGTAATTCTTCATGTGTGCCTCTACTTGGAAAATAGGATTTAATTGAGCCTTTCCAAGACAAATTGGGCCATATAGTTATCAACCTTTATGGATATAAAAAGTATAGACAGAACAGTCCACAAAACCATACTCAATTCTGATACCCACTTTGCAAGTTCCAAGACCACTCTTGGATTTGTTAATTAGCTAAGACTCACAAAACTCTCTGAAAGCTGTTATGCTCATAATTATAGTTTATTACAGATAAAGGATAGGGATTAAAATCAGTGAAGGGAAAAGGACAAAGTTCAACAAAGTATAAACTGTGAGCTTCCAGCTGTTCTCTATTCATACTACCACCAATAGTGTTATTTTCCCAGAATCAATGTATGACAATATGTGCAGAGTATTTTTAAATAAGAGAGTTCACACAAACTTCAGTGTCCATAGATTTTACTGAGACTCCTTCACACAGGCATTATTGACTGCCCACACAGCTGATGTCAGTTTACAGCCCCTCCAGAGATATAACAGATATTGTGCAACCCACAGCCTCCAACCTAAATCATATTGCTTCTATCTGGACAGCCTAAAGCCTACCAGTAACAAAGATACTTTTATTAGATAGAATATTCCAAGGCTTTACAGATTACCTCTCAGGAGACAAGGGCAAAAGCCAAACCTTATTTAGGAAAGGTTAGTTGAGATGGGGTCTCACCCTTGCTCTGACTGGTTTCATACTCCTGAGCTCAGGAGATCCACCTGCCTCAGCCTCTCAGAGAGCTAGAATTACAGGCATGAGCCATTGCACCTGGCCATGGCATTATTTTTAATGACATTTTATGGATAAGGAAGTGAGGCTTTCCTAGAGTTACAGACATAGTGAGTAGTGAAGATGGATTATAAACAAGGGCTACATGAGCCCAGAATCTGTATTCATAACCACCATGTTGTGGGCCTACTGCCTCTTCCAATTGAAATAGATCTTCCCAGGCATATGCACAGCCAAAGAGGCCAAAATTATTGAAAGATAACTGTCTACTCCTGCCATTCCAATCCACAATATATATGAGTATCTGAACATGAATTCAGAATGTTACAACATGCAACTCTTCTCACTTAACAGAAATAAATACAAGGCAGAAAGACATGAAGATTTACTATGAGCTCATGGTGCCTTGATCAAAGAAGGCTTAGTCAACAACAGTATTTCAAATGTCTTTTTGTCTAGCATCCCAGAGGTCTGTACACCCTGGGGCACCAAACAATAATAAGATTCTGGATGAGTGAAAAGCATGCCTTTCTTTATAAATAGGATAAGGGCATTTCTGAAAGGGAAGGTAAGAAGGAAGACCTGCCTGAGTCTTCAAACACATATGCTTTCTTAGAGAGAAAAAGTTAGAAAAGAAAACACATAGATGTTGAAAGTCTAAAAACTGTTTTCCTAAAAATTCTCTACGTGAGTATACCTTCTGGGAATCTTCATGTTTCCCAGGATGCCTCAGTAACTGGTCTGAATGATCCAATTGCTTAAACTAGCAACTAAAATTTAAACTTTTAAATGTTTGGTAAGCTTCCATTAACCAGTGGCACTTATGATAATTAATAAGTAAGCTCCTAGGAATGTGAGTCCTACCAGTAGAGTGGAAGACATGAGGAATTTAATCTGAAGTCCAAGTGAAGGAAGTTTGATTTTAGCAAAGAGTGAAATTTTAATTTTTCTAAGGAATGTAGACTGGTAAGATGTGGACCTAATGATGCCATAAGACATAGTTGCCCCCCGCCTGGACAGGGGAGGTGATGTAGTCTACCTGCAGGTACCACGGTGGGGGAATGTCAAACCACAGCCCTTTTGAAATGGACAGGACAAGATCTCCACTGTGACTAGGGGTATCAAAAAAATGACACCAGTAACACGAGCACAGATGAGGGGACTATGGGGGAGGTTCCAATGAATGAACATGAGCCATGAGCCAGTTCTAAGCAGCCAAAGGTGCTCTTCAGGGGAAAATACTTGTGAGCTCCATCTTAGTTCTGCATTTGATTAAAAGAGAAATGCTTGGAAGAAAGAGGAAGAGAAGATAAGGTCCTTCCAGAAAGCCAACTGGTGAGCAAAAGCCATAGCATCACTTTTTGGCTCTGGAGTCCTTTTTAAGATCCTATTGTCTTCCCACTCCTTAGGTGGGTGGCCTTGGAATCATAAAGACAGATGTCCTCCCATCTTACTGCCTTTAAATTTTATAAATGACTAATTGGAAATAAAATGACATAAAATGACTTTACACAGAGGATTATTTTGCCATCATCTGCAAATAAATTATCTTTTAAAAAATTTAACCAAAAAGTTGTCAATACTTCATTGTGCGTACATTCTAAAAATAGTCCAATGATGTATTCTGAGTTGAACTAGAAAGGCATCAAAGTCTTATCAATATAATTAGTTGAAAAGTCAAAATTTTCATTAACCCGTTAATGCCATCCCTACAGAAATAAACAAAAACATCCTAGGTTTTGGGACTTGCTTTTTTTTTTTTTTTCATGTTGGTTGATTCCACCAGATTGATGAAAGCGTTTGACTATTTGGTTTTGCCATACCTATTAGTCTAAGCTACTTGATATATTATGGTCCCTCAAATTTGGGGGCTTATATGACCTAAAAGAAGCACATACACATTCTCCTGGCACCACTGAATAAAGTAACTTTTCAGACTTTTACATTAGAGAAGAAAAGTAACTCACCATTATCCAGAATGGAAGGTCCCATAGCACAGGGAATACCAGTTTGGAAAAAGTGAAAAATAAAACTAAAATATTATTAGACTCTCAAAAGCAAAGTTATATTTTCAGCTTTCTTTTCATTGGCATTTACAGTTAACATTTGACCAAAGCTTGTTTACGTATAAATACGTGGAGGGGCAAGGTTGGGCGGGGTGAGGGATTAGGCATTGAGGTGAGGGATAAAGGACTGAGGATAGGACAATGTTTCAGCCCTTAGCCAAAATGAAAGAATTTGCCTTTGTTTCCAACTCCATGGCCTCCTTTAGCCATGACATAGCATATCTAGAAGATTGAACTTTAAAAAGCAAATAAATAAATATAAGAAGGCAGGATGGTTTTGTTTCTACTAATGTCTTGAACAAAGCATGTGTTTCTGTTTAATACTGGATAAGCTCCAATTGATGTCTAGATCCCTGTCAAAATGTTTACTTTTCTGTGGGATTTTTTTTTTTTCCCAGTGGGGCATTATAAAGCCACTCTGAAGCTCTGGACTTTAAAGTTGCTGCCAGCTTGCCTGGAAAAGCCATTGTTTTACCTTCTTCCCCAGCCCTCTTCAAATGAAGTTTTAATTTTTAAATAATCATTGTGCCTGAAAATGATCGATCTTGGTATAAAACCAATAGAAAATTTGATGAAGAATTGAAGGGAATTTCACCAAAGTAAATACCAAGAGATGACGAACACTGAAAGATTGATTTTTTTTCCCCCAATTGGGATATTTTGCATGATATTCCAGTGTTGTGTAAAATAACAACAACAAAATCTGCTTTATTTTGAAGCAATTCTAAACTACCAATTTAAGAGCACAAAACCACCTCAGAGGAAAGTTTGAAAATTTAAAAAAAAAAATGTTACCTTATGCTTCTTTGGATATTTTATTCAACTCTATAGGCCTGAATAAGGTAAAATACATATGCCATGAATTATAAATATGTCAAGATAATAAATGAATAAACCTGAATAGTTTTATCTTACATCTTTACTAGAAAATTTAACCACATAATAGAAGCCATATACTATAATGCAAGAGACTAGAGAACAAGTTACAAAAGTAGAAAAATCTGTCTGAAGATAACAGCTATTTAGTTAAAAGGAAAAAAGAATTTTATAAAAATAACCTAAAACTAAAGCCTTTGATAATCAGCATTAAAAGGATTTGATTTCTTCCTTTTCAATTTTTATAATTCTTTGGATTATTTTTGTCCACCTTCTGAGTAAAATATCCACTTTTCCATTTCCAATGGAGTGCTGATCCCATTATCTGGGTTCTGGTTGTTCTCCCAGTACTTTCTGACTCTAGGGTTAACAAATAGTCCCAAAATGCAATGATTTTAAACAACAATTAATCATATTTTCATGATTCTGTGGACGTTGGGCGAGTTCTAGCCCCTTGCCTCACTTGCTGGGATGGTTGGTCTTCCATGATTCCATCCTACTCTGAAGCTTCAGTCGGGCTTCCATGAGGTCATCCTAAGCTGGTTCATTAGGTGGCAGAATGATTCCCCACAGAAAGAAAGGGCAAGTGCAGTGCACGAGCCCTTAAATAGCCTCTGTTGGCACCACATTTGCTATTGTTCCATTGCCTCAAAACAATCATAAGACTAAAGCTCACATATGGGGCAAGATGGCTGACTAGAGACATTGCTTGCCAGACTGTCCTAAAAAGAGGGAAGGGTTTAGGATAGGAGAAATGGGAGAGGAGACGCAGCACAGGTGACCTTCAGTGAGAGAAGTGCTGGGGCCTGCCAGGGACCTCACAGAGGAAAGCTGTGAAGCAGACAATAAAGAGGATAAAAGAAAAAAAGATATGGCAGGGACTAAACCAACGGAGGCTCAGAATCCAGCAAAAGGGTAAGAGGGTGTCCCTCTCACAATCCTTCAGTTATCAGGAGGCTACCAAGTTACTGAAAAAGTTTCCTCCTTCATAAACCCAAGCATTGTGGCAACCACGGAATAGTGCAGAGAACTTGCGTGAACCCAGAGCTTGGATACTCTGAATGAAATTCTCCTCCAAGGAGAGCAACATGAGAGATAGAGAGACCAGAAAGCAGGTTTTCTTCTGTTCAGACTCTTAGTTCTCCTCCCCCACCCATTGCAGCTGGGAGAGTAGTTTGAGCCAAGAATTTGGTAGACACCCTCCCTCCCCACAGCTAGTGCTTCCTCCAGTCTTTTCCATAGCAACTAGAGTCCACGCCTCTCCCCTTGGGGTCCTACAGGAGCCTTAGGTATCTGATCTGGGAGCTCTTGGCTCCCAGCATTTCTCAGAGACACACACCAACAAGTCCGACCCAGTCCACACTCCATGACTCCAGGACTAGAGCAGGTAGCTGTGGGATGTGGGGTTTTGAAGCTGGACCTGGGAGACAGGGAAGCTCACCTGGGCAGAATGGATGGGAGAAAACTGTGGGTGTCTGAGGCATGGCAAACTGGGGAAATGCCTACCACTCACACAAGAAAGTCATGCTTTTGGATAGTGTGGGCCCTCTGATGAGGAGGATTCTACCCTAGGGCACCATAACAACCAAGTGCAGTTCATGCAGGACCCAAGGGCAGGGGCAAAGTAAGAGAGTTGGAGCTTATGCCCCACAGCCAGTCTGGGAAGTGCAGGGCCCCTGCAAAGGCTGAGACTCCAGAATTGTGGCTGGACCCCAAGACCCCCCTGATGAGTCACCACCACTATCACTGGGCCATCAGAACCTTCCCAAGGTCAAACACTTCACTTCAAGACTCCATAGCCCTAAACAGCCATCATTTCTGGACTTAGTTTAAGAGAGTCCCCAGCAAATGATAACAGATGCACTGTAATCCTATTAATCTAAGACTGAGAAGGTAGTCAGATGAGAAGAAATCAGCAAGAGAACCCTGAAAGCATGAAGAAAAAAAAAATAGTTCAATACCCCTAAGAAAACATACTGAAATTACAATAGTGAACCCCACCAGCAAGGAAATTGCTACAATGACAGAAATAGAATTCAGAATATGAATGACAAATAAGATGAATGGAATTGAAGAGAAAGGTAAAAGATCAACAAAAAGAAGCTAAAATATTTCAAGAAATCAATGAAAAAATTGAAAAATTCACTAGAAAGCTAAACAACAAAAAGAGAGGATATAATAGAACTTAAAAAAAATGAAAGAATCATTTAGGGAATTTCAAAACACAGAGGACAGTTTTAACAACAGCTAAACCAAGAAGAAGAAACAATCTCAGAGTGAAGACAAGGCTCTTGAGATTATCCAGTCATTAAAAGGCAAAGAAGAATATTTAAGAAGTCTGAGCAATCCCCGAGAGATGTAGGGCTATATGAAGTCAACTGGCATTCGAATTATAGATATCCCTAAGGGAGAAGAAGAAAGCAGTAAAAGCATGGAAAACTTATTTGAAAAAATTATTGAGGAAAACTTCGCTGGTATCTCCAGAAATTCAGACATACAGATATAAGACAGACATTAAACATAAGGAAGATTCATAGCAAATAGATCATTTCCAAGACTCAGTAATAAGCTTGGCCAAAGTCAAAATTAAGGAGTAAATTCTGCAAGCAGTAAAAAGAAAGCATCAAATATCCTGCAATGGAAAACCATCAGAATAACAGCAGAATTCTCAGCAGAAACCTTACACGCGTAAAGATTGGGGTCTATCTTAATTGACTTAAACAGAATAAGTGAGACCTGAGAATTTTGTATCCTGTAAAACTAAGTTTCACAAAAAATGGAGAAATTCGGTCTTTTCCAGGCAAGCAAAGACTGAGGGAATTTGCCATGGCCAAACGCTGCACAAAATCAGAACAGCACTACACACAAATCACCATAAGAGATACCACCAATATAAATTCACCTAAAGAAAAAGACAACCAAATTCACAACTTCTGTAAAACATTAGAACAAGAAGTAAAGCAAGCCAATAAAGAACTATTCAACAGGATGAACAGACCAACACCCCACATATGGATGTTATCAATAAATGTTAACATTGGAAATAAATGCTCCTCTCAAAAGACATAGGCTGGATGAATGAATGAGAAAACACAACCTGAGGATCTGCTGTCTCCAAGAAACACATCTAAATCACAAGGATACACACAGATTTAACATGAAAGGATAGAAAAAATACTTCACACAAATGGAAATTATAAGAGAGTAGGAGTAGCTTTTCTTTTATCTGATGAAATTGACTTTAAGCCAACAAAGGTAAAGAAAAACAAGGGGTAAACAAAAACTTTATGATGATAAAGGGAGCTGTCTAACACGAATACAAAACAATTCTAAACACAAAGGCACCCAACATAGGAACTCCCAGATACATAAAGCAAACTTTACTACAGATGAGCAAAAAAAAAAAAAAAAAAGAAAGAAAGAAAGAAAGAAAGAAATCCTCACCATCATAATTGCCAAGGGACTTCCCCCCCCAACACATCAGAGATCAACAAATCATCAAAGCAAAAAATTAATAATGGATTTAAACCAAACTCTAAGTCAACTGGACGTAACAGACATTTACAGAGCATTCTACCCAACACTACAGAATATATTCTTCTCAGCAGAAGATGGGAAATTTTCTAAGACTGATTATACCTGAAGCCACTAAACAGATTTTGGCAAATTCAAAAAAATCAAAATCATATACTGTCTCAGACCACAGCACAATAAAACTAGAAATTAATTATGAAACAAACACTCAAACCTACAGAAAGTCATAGATATTAAACAACCTGCTGCTCAACCAAAAATTACTAGGTCAAGAATGAAATTAAAGTGAAAATCAAAAAATTCTTCAAACTGCACAATAAAAGAGACACATCAAAATCTTTGGGACACAGGAAAAGCATTCATAGCCATAAATGGCTACATCAGAAAGACAGAAAGATCAAAAATTAACAACCTATTGTCACACCTCGGGGAGCTAGAAAAGAAAAAAAAGGAAAACAAAAAAAAGCCAGCAGAGGAAAAGAAATGATGAAGGTCAGTGCAGAATTAAAATAATTGGGGAAAAAATACAAAGCACATTTACAAAATAATACATAATAATACAAAGTAATGCAAAATAAAATATAAAAAGTTGGTTCTTTGAAAAGATAAACAAAATCAGCAAACTTCTTACTAGAGTTACCAAGAACAGAAGAGAAGGGATCCAAATAAGCTCAATTAGAAATTAAAATGGTGAGGTTACAACTGATATAGCAGAAATAAAAAGCATCTTCCATGAATACTATGTAAATCTCTGTGCACATAAACAAGAGAACATAGAGAAAATGGAAAAGTTTCTGAAAACATATAACCTCCCAAGAAAAAATAGAACTACTGACACAGACCAATAATAAACAGTGAAATTAAAACAGAAATAAAAAATCTACAAACAAAAACCAACAAACAAAAACTCTGAGCCAGATTCACTGCTGAATTCTATTGAACCTACATAGAAGACCTGGAATCCATACTACAGAAATTATTCCATAACATCAAGAAGAGGGGAATCCTTACCAACTTATTCTACAAAACCAGTAGCACCTGGATATCAAAGCCTAGAAAGAATGCAACAAAAAAAGAAAACTATGGACCAATATCCCTTATACAGATACATAAATGTAAAAATCCTCAATAAAATACTAACACTAATACTAAATTCAACTAATACTAAATCCTCAATAAAATACTAACACTAATACTAAATTCAACAGCACATTAAAAAATAAATAAATAACCCACCCTTATCAAGTGGGCTTCATCCAGGGATGCAAGGATGGTTCAATATATCAATATATTTATTGATATATAAATCAATAAATCCTATTCACCACATAAACAAAAGCATAAAAACTCTATATAATTCTTTTAATAGATGCACAAAAAGCACTAGACAAAATACAGCATCTTTTTATGATAAAAACCCTCAACAAACTAAGCATAGAAGAACACATCTCAGAATAATAAGAGCCATATATAACAGACCCACAGCCAACATCATATTGAAAAGGGAAGCGTTGAAAGCATTCCCCAAAACCAGAACAGCACAGTGATGCCCACTGTCACCAACTTTGTTCAGCATAGTGCTAGAAGTCCTAACCAAAGCAATCAGATAAGTGAAGAATATTAAGGACATCCAATTTGAGAAAAAGGTGGTCACACTATTGCTCTTAGCTAAGAAATATAACCTTGCATCTAGAAAAACTCATAGATTCTACTGGTAGTCTCCAGGAATTAATAAATAAATTCAGCAAAGTCTCAAGATACAAAATGAATATACATAAACTTGGCTCAGTGCCTGTAGCTCAAGCAGCTAAGGCGCCAGCCACATACACCAAAAAAAGCTGGCAAGTTTGAATCCAGCCTAGGCCTGCCAAACAACAATGACAAGTATAACCAAAAAATAGTCAGCCATTGTAGAGGGTGCCTGTAGTCCCAGCTACTTGGGAGGCTGAGGCAAGATAATTGCTTGAGCCCAGCCCAGGACTTGGAGGTTGCTGTGAGCTGTGATGCCACAGCACTCTACTTAGGGTGACGGCTCCATGCTCTGTCTCACAAAAAAAAAAAAAAAAAAAACAGAGAGAGAGAGACTATATATAAACTAGTAGCATTTCTATGTAAGGAGTCAAGTCAAAGACTCACTACCCATTCACAATACTACAAAGAAAATAAAATAACTAGGATTTATTTAACCAAATTTATAAAAGATGGCTACAAGGAGAACTACAAAATTCTGAGAAAGGAAATTAGAGAGATTACAAACAAATGGAAAAACATAGCATGCTCATGAATAGGTAGAATAAATATTGTTAAAATGGCCATATTCCCCAAAGTGATTTACAAATTTAATGCAATTCCTATCAAATTACCAAAGTCATACTACACAGATCTAGAAAAAACAAGTATATGCTTCATTTGGAACTAGAAAAGTGCCCAAATAGCCAAAACAATCTTCAGCAAAAAGAACAAATCTGGAACCTCATATTATCAGCTGCCAACTATACTACAATGCTATAGTAACTCAAACAGCGTGGTATTAGTATAAAAATATCATAAACCAATGGAACAGAACAGAGAGCCCAGATATAGAACCATCTACCTATAATCATCTGATAATGACAAAGAAGTAAACATGCTGGGGAAAAGAAGCCCCATTCAATGCACAAATGGTGCTGAGAAAAATTGGTTAGCCACATGAGAAAAATGAATCAGGTCCCTTCCTTCTCACCACTCAAAATAATTAATTCAAGATGGATAAAAGACTTAGATCTAAGAAATGAAACCATAAAAATTCTAGTGGGAAATAAAGGAAAAACTCTTGTAGATAATCACTATAGACAAAGAATTTATGAAAAAGACCCCCATAGTAATCACAGCAACAATAAAAATTAATAAATGGTATTTGATTAAACTAAAAAACTTCTGCACAACTAAGAAAACAATCAACAGAGAGAATAAACAACCTACAGAATGGGAGGAAAAAATCTGCAAGCTACACAGCCAATAAGGGCAAATAACTAGAAGTTTAAAAGAACCCAAGCACATCTGCAGGAAAAAAATCAAACAACCCTATTAAGAAGTTGGCAAAAGACATGGACAGAAGCTTCTCAAAAGAAGAAAGACAAATGGACAATAAATGTATGAAAAAATGCCTAACATTACTAATCATCAGGGAAATGCTAATTAAAACCAAAATAACTTGTAAATAACCTAAAACATGTGTACCCTATTAATATTTTGAAATTTAAAAAAAGAAAATAATTAAGGTTAAATGAAGTCATAACTTTACCCCACTTAGAATAGTATTTATCAAAAAGTCCAAAAACAATAGATGCAGAGAGGAAGGGATGCTTATACATTGTTGGTGAGACTGCAAATTAGTAAAATGTCTATGGAAAACAGTAAGAAGATTCATTAAAGAACTAAAAGCATACCAACCATTCAATACAGCAATCCCACTATTGGGTATTTACTGAAAGTAAAAACAAATTTTTATCGGAAAGACACCTACACATGAATGTTTATGCAGTACAACTCCTATTTGCAAAGAGGTGGAATCAACCCAAGAGCCCATCCATTATTGAATGGATTAATAAAATGTGGCATATGTATACTATGGAGTACCACTCAGCCATGAAAAAGGTGAATTATTACCCTTTTCTAAAGTCTAGATGGAACTAGAGACCATTTTCCTAAGAGAAGTGTCTCTCGAATAGAAAAACAAACACCACATATACTATTAAATTAGAACTAACCAAGGAACACATACAGGCACAGAGGGAAGTAAAACTCAGTGGAAATCAACAAAGGGTGAGGGGATAGAAGGGGAGGGTCAAAAACCTACCTACTAGATGCTATGAACACTATGTGAGTGATGGGTGCACCTTTAGCCAGGATTCAAGCATTACAAAAGTGACCCATGTAAATAAGGTAAAACATGTGTACCCTGTTAATATTTTGAAATTTAAAAAAAGAAAAAAATTAAGGTGAAATGAAGTCATAAGAATGGGCCCTATACCAACACAACTGGTGTCCACACCACAGCTACCTGAAGTGTGTGTGCAGAGAGAAAAGGCCGTGCAAGGAGAAGATGGCCATTTGGAAGCCATGGAGAGAGACCTCGAGAGGCGCCAAACTGCTGACACCTTGATCTGGCACTTCCAACCACCAGATGTGAGAAATAATTTTCTGATCTTTGTGAGAAATAAATTTGTCTATATTAAAGTGCACACACACACACACACACACAAGCACACATACTAGATTCAATCAGTGAGAGAGGGCACTGCTTAAAGGAATCGGCAGACATTGGGGAAGTGGGAACAATTTGAGGGACGATCTGTTTAATAATCAGCCACTGGAGGCCAGTTCCTTAGTATCCAGACTCCTTTACTTCATCTCTAAGTTAGAAATAACAACAATTTCTCCGCATTTCTAAAAAGAAAACATGTTTGGAGAATTAAGTGAGAAAATATAAAAGGACACTTTTAGAACTTATAAAAGGAATTCTATAATTGTAAAATGTTATTAGTCTGGGAAATCTAACAATGTTGTTCTTTGTGGCATTTTTTTTTCTCTAAGGGTATCTTCAATTTTATACATAATATCTACCAACCAATTAAAAACAAATAAACATCAACAGAAAACAATGTAATATTTTGTATATATTTTAAAAGCCAAATTACTTTTTAAATGAATTTTTATTGTTTCAGCCAGTCATTTGAGTTGAATTCATCATTCTCGCAGAAAAACCAACTTGATGTTGTCTAATTTAACCTTTTTACACTTTGTGTACATGAAGTTAAAATACCTGGCCAATTTAGCCAATTTAATTCCTAGAAGGCATGTAGATGTTTTAACTAATCTTAAAGGTTTTGAATCATTACTGGTCAACTGCAATTTTTATTTCACTTTGTTTTTAGAGTGTGGTGCAACGGCTTGCTTTTTAATGGCCTTGATTAATTTAGAATATGTTCTGAGATTAAAATGTCTTTTTCTGAGAAAAGTGATTTTTTTCTGCCACACCCAATGTATCTCTTCTACATTAAAGTCCCTCTAGCAAAATAAATGAGTTCTACTTGTAAGCAACCAAAGAGAATAAAGATTAAAAAGCAACATTTTGAGTTACAGTTGCCATAGGAACATTTTTTTCTTTCTTTCTATTTTAATCTTCAGGGCATGTAAAATGAGAGCTTACTGATGTAGTGTAGTGGTATTCCATTATCATAGTTACCTGAGATTAACAAGAGGAGCTTGAAAAATCAATATTTGATTAGTCACAGCTAGAGTTTATAACTCACAATCATGCTCATAATTTGGACCCTTAGTTCAAAGGAGCCATAGGGTTTTGACTTTGGGTTTATATATTTTTTAATTAACTTATCAAAATGCCACTAATTATTTATTTGGTACAACCCACTCTCCCCAGGAAATAGAAGCTCTGTGGCAAAATGTGCCCCCTGGTCTTTAATATTCTGCAATTTGTTCCATGTGGTTTCATATTAGAGGTATATTCATTACAGGATAGTTGGAACGGTTATCACCTTATCACCAACGCTTTATCCAGGACACACACCTCTTTTACCCTTCACCTTTCCTACCTGCCTTACTCTCCTTTCTTTTTCATCTCCATTTCCTACTTTATTTAATTCTCTTTTATCTTTTTTATTCCCACTTGATTTCCCTGTTGTGACATTGGCAGTCACTGGATTTCTTAGCAAACAGAGTAGATTTATTATAAATTTGAGTCATGATCTATGATGAAGAAAATCTTGAGGTAATAATTAGAATTACTAAAAGAAAAGTTGCAACTGGTGAAAAAGTGTAAAAGAAAAACCTCTTGGAAAGTGGTTATCTTAAAGCTATATAGCTCTTTAACTATAATTTTCTACCTTGAAAATTTTCCTAGGTATTTCCTAGGGTATGAAGCTTAATACTTAGGTAGTCATGATATGAAGCTTAATACTAAAGGAATATAAGCATTCTTATATTACATATGTAGACTAACTTTGATACATATGAATTATAATAAAGGCTAATCACAGCACAATTAACAGGGCCAATGTAATCACAGTTCTTTAATTTATTAATATTATTAGCATCTAATGAACTTTGCCTAAATTGTTTGAATCACTATAAAGTTTAAATTGTCAGAAACAATCAAATTTGCAGAGGAAATAAAAAAGATTTACAATGTCCAACAAAACTTTTGGCTCAAATGTTGTTCTTGAGATTCTAATTCTTTGAAAATTAGCAATCCTATGAATAAATAATTCATCCACAATCACGCCCATAAACTGAACAGTATAATTTTTCTGGTTTAACATTTTTATCCCATATATAAATATTAGATTATACTAATTCTATAGTCAGAGACAATGGTCTTTATGTTTCTAAAAATCTAAATTGATTGTAGTCCAGCCATAATCCACCTGTTGAATTTCATTTTCCATACTCATCCACTTCTAAGGAAACTACTTATGAGCCACAAGGAACTTGGGCTTCATCCTCAAACTTGGCATGGTGCCCCTGCCTTGGGCATGACTGTAGTCATCTTTCCTAGAACAAAGGAGACTGTCTCCCCCAGAGCCCATGCTTTTACCCTTCTCCACTCAGAACCCCAAAGCCCTAAAACCCTATAATTCTCTCCCTTGAGTGTCCTATACCTTCTTCAAGGCCAATGTGAGGCTTGTCCCCAGAACAGATGGACAGTGAGGTGCTCAATCTAGGCCCACTCTGCACATCTACACATCTGCCCAGAAGGCCACTCATGGTACCAACAAAAGAATTAGAAGGAAAAATGGTTTGGGACATAGGCAGGGTCTCCATAGGTGCTTTGCTATGGCCCCCACAAAGACTATGGAGTGAGCCTATAGAATTTATTACTTTCTCCAAACCTCCAGCACTCTTTGGAGTTTAAATGTTTTTGCACATGCTTTTTCAAAGTCTAAAATTCTCTTCTACACCTAGTAGAAGTTCTCTAGATGCAATCCTACTTCTTTTTTAAAAATTCCTATGACTTGTCTGGACAGATTAGCTATTCTCTCCTTTGGATTATTAGCAAGTTTTACTTACATTTGCCATAGAATTTAACATATCTGATCATAATTATTTATGTACATATTTTTCTCTTCATAAAATATTAGAAGCCAGCAAGACTTAACTTCGACTGGTGACCCCTTATTAATATTTATTAAATGTGTACTGAATTAAGTACACTAAATACATCATTTATTTATAAATTGATTATCAAGCTCTTTTCTCATGCTAAATTTTTTTAGGCGAGATCTTAGGATAATATTACCTTTTTATTAATGTAAAAAATAGAATGGTAAGCTAAGAATCAGTTTAAAATATTTTCTAAATATGAATAATTGCAAAAGTTCCATCTATAAAGATAATAAATATTTGACATGCAATATAGTCTTTGATTACATGTAAAAAGAACCCTGACAGTTACATGCAGCATGAGTTTAAATGGAGAGGGATGTCCACCACCACAAATATGACCAAGGAAATATTCATACATTGGAGGCACCCACTAAGTCAACTATTACTAAGTACCTACAGTCAAAACTCTAGTGGGGCTCATCCTAGAGAAATTCAGATTGGTGTATTTATTATAGTTTGCTCCTCTGTAATGCAAAGAAATGGGAAAAAATATCAGAGAAATTTCCTGATCATTATTCAAAGCACTTAAATCCATACACATATACCTACATTATGTGGCTAACAAAGCAAAAAAAAAAAAAAGAAAGTGCCTTCCTTTGTTGCACAAAACTCCAATAAATGCATAATAGTTCAAGTTTACATGTTCTTAGCAGGAGCTAGGCACTCTTCCAGGCAGTTTATGTTGTGGCAAGTGGTTTAATGCCCACAGGAATACTATAGGCAGAAATTGAGGATCAGAATAGTTAAAAACCTTGCCCAAGGTCACAAAGCTAGACTGGGATTAGAATCTTGACAGTCTGGCAAGTAAAAAGATCAAAAGTTGGGAGTCACTTGAACATACACGATACCTGGAGCTGTGGAGGAAATGATGGGTGAGAAGCAGCTCGTTGGTTAGAAGAGAAGAAGAGTGAATCCCAGGGAGATCAACCAAGAAGGGGCTGGACAAACAGAGAAAAGGGAGCAGAGAGAAGAAGAGAACTGGTGCTCTAAAAACCAAAACAGGGAGGAATTTCATGAGAACAGCTCGATATTATCAAACCTTATAAACACACCTACAAGCTGACTGCACAGAGGTCCCTATGTGCATTTACAAATTCTTTGTCAGATAGTTCAGATCCAGATTAAAATAAACTGGTGAATGAAGGAGAGGTGATGAGTCTTCCAGGGGCACTGAAAGGAGAGAGAGAGACACGAGGTAGAAGCTTGTTAAGCAAGGCCCAATGTTTTTAACAAGTGAATATTTTCCATTGTCTTGAAAAAGAAAAATGGTCAAATAAAGTAATTTTAGATAAGATCCAGCACATTCCGGGTGGTATAGCTGTAGACCAAATAAAGTAATTATAAACAAGAGAGCTTTATTTGCTCAAGCCCTTGACTTCCTATATCCTTATAGAATGTAACCTCGGTTGGTCAAAATCCTTCATACACAATATTTGGTCAGCAGCCTAGCATCACCTGAGAGCTAGTTAAAAATAACAGAATCTTGGATCCCACATCACCCCAGAATCTGTGTCTTAACAAAAACCCCTGCTGCTTCAAATGCATTTTCAAGTTTTAAAAAGCAGTTACCTAGATTCCACTATAGACAACTCAAGGGAAAAGCTTAACTACTAAATTGTAGTTTAATTTGCTTTGTAGGCATACCAGAGTTGCATTTAATTTATTTGTAGGTATCATCACTGTTCTTTCCCAAACCTAGTAATTAACTAGTTTCAAGTTATCCTTTTTATCTAAACTAATAAACACTTTACTCTTAAATTAGAATGCTATTACCTACACCCATCTATAGGTCCAGCTGGGTGTAGCCCTCCTCACAGACTGCAGTGTTCTATAGCCTCTATAATTGAGTGCAATATCCAATTTGCAAAGGTAAATGTTTCATGAATTTCGCTCAGTGATGATGCTTATTTTCTTCAAACTTGCTCCAGTTCATGTTATGATTCCAATATACACAAATCTCAGTTATTCTGGTTTAATTAAATGACACCCGTCTCCAAAAATATGGTTTAAATTACAGTGCATATAATATTTTAATTGGGAGAAATCCTTGAAGGTCAAATTTTGACACTAGCACTTCATTCCACAAATCACTATTTACGACATATCCAGTCATCATGTTTGGTGACCAGTCATGTCACTTACTTTGGAGTCTAATGGTGATTGGTCACTGCCCATACTCACACAGCACATGCTGGTAAAAAAGTATAAAGTTGTGTTGTCCTCTTGTCTCCCGGTGGTAATTTCACATGACATTTTACAAAAGCAGATGACCGAGGGGGCAGAGCAAGATGGCGGAGGAGTAACAGCTTCCTTGCCGCTGGGCACGGTGAGACTGGGGAGAGAGGACTTCAGGCATCTCTGCCAGGCAGGATCTGCCCAGAAACTTCCCTTTGGGGGCACAGGGAGACAGCGTGAGGCTTCTGGACACCCTGAGGAAGGCTAAAGCAGCAGAGATTGGACAAGTGGTTGCGTCTGTTCATTCGGTCTGATCCTGTTGGCGGCTGTGGGTGGGGCAGCAGTGGGACTGCGGGCTGGAAGGGCCTTGCCTGTAAGCCTTTTGGGTTTCTTTTGGACTTGGCACTTGGTTGAACTGCCTTGGGAGAACCTGGGCAGGAGTGTGGGGGTGCCTGGGGCCCCAGACTGGGTCACCAAGCCAGATGGAGCTGCCAGTGTTTGGTGGTGGGCTGTGTGGAGCCATTGTGGGAGAACTGCCCTGGCAAGCTCCACCCTCAGGGTCGCAAAACAGGCATTGGGCAGGAGCGAGTAATCTAGTGACTGAGCAGCCTAAAGGC
>CAUYON010092050.1:0-12668 GCA_963573935.1 Arctocebus calabarensis
CTAGGAGTAGTGATTGACCAGTCCTTCCTTTGCCTGTAAGCTGGGACTGGTGTTTGTACCTTTCCCCCTAGAGTTTTGCCAACCCGTACTTTGCTACTGCCTGCGCAACTGGGGGCCTTCTTGATGTGGTGGGGTTAAGTGGCTCTGTCGTATTTTCAGAGACCGTTAAGCCGGTCTCTGTCTTACCCTAGAGAATCGGTTGCTCTGTGTTGGATTCTGAGCTGTGGAGGAAAACCAGCAGTTAGGTCACCAGGCCCCCCCACAACAATTCCACAATGATTGGAAAGGAAAATCAAACCTTCCCCCTACCACACACCCAGTGTACAGCGTTGAAAAGTCCTCGGGTGATTGGCCCAGTTGAAGAGGTCCCAATCAATTGTCCTAGCCAGTACCAACCTCAAATCAAAGAGTTGAAATGTCTCTGGTGACTAGACAGCAGAAGTCTGCTGGCAGCTTAACTCGCTCCCGGGTTCTGTGAGCTCAGGTCGGCCCCCCCACCCAGTAAATTAGCCTGGGAAGGTTGATGCCTCCTTCCCTGCCTTGCCCCTCTGTCATACCCAGTCTCTGGTAACCCTGCAGGGCTGTGGTCCAGTTCCCTCCAATGAGCAGATGCTCTAGAGGTTTGCGCCTGCCTAGGTCACATGGGGCTCCTCAGCCAGTCCACCAGTTATATCGGTATTGGCAAGGGGGGGAGGTGAGGTCTGACAACCTGGGTACTTGATAGGGGCTGGGGCGATTCATTCAGTTCCAGCCCTGTAAAGTAGATGAAAAAGCTGATAGAACAGAATAAGTTCACAGAATTTCTGCCCTGTGGAAGAGACGCTGGGCTGCTAATAGTCCTGACTCAGTCTGTGAGCTTCAGCCCTTTGTCTCAGCTGTCATCCCCTGAGAGCCAGGTGTGGCCGAAATTTAGCAGAGCTTTCTCATTGCTGGACTTGGTGCCTAGGGGACTGCCTCTCCACTTGGCCGGCCACCTTTTGGCTTACTCTCCTCTCACCGCTCCCTAGCCAGGAGAACAGCACAGACCAGCAGCAGCCCGCGCCCTGTCCATATCCCTCAAGAAAGTGTCCAAGAATCTAGACTCTGTGGGGGACAGACCTCCAGACCTCAGGGTGAGAGTGGAGGGGAGTGCTGGGAGTTCCAACTTGCAGGTAGAGAATATATACAGTTTTATACAGCTTCATGCCTGGCAGGAGAGTGCCATGGCACCCTAGTAGGGGAAGGAGGTCCCATTTTTAGAGGGTCTCTCCCGTAGGGTAGAGTGGGAGGACATCTGAACTCTGCTCGCTTGTTTGTATGGAGGTATGGAGTATACTACGAGCTGTTCTCTTGGGGGAGGTACTCCTGTCCACCTGGTGATGTGCTCTGTACCTTTTATTTGTATCCTTGGGGTCGCAGGTGGCTCTAGCAGGGTTGATGTGCCTTCCTGGACCTCGTCTCTTGGCTCAGCTCCAAACCGTTGGCTTTCTCACTAAGTTTCTGTCCTTCAACTCTCCTTCTGGACAGGAACATCTGTAGAAAGCTGGCTACAGACTGTCATCTTGCTCCTCCTGACCTTTTTCTTTTTAATTTTACTTTTTTTTAAATTTAAACATATTAAGAGGATCCAAATGCTTATGATACATGGCTTGAGTCGGGCTATAAATCTGTCATCATCCAAATAGTGTTCATTGTACTGTTAGGTGGGTCTTTTCCCCTCACTTTTCCCCTCATCCTATTTAATGTCCACTGATTTTTATTTCCCTCTATGTACTTGTGTGTTCTTTAATTAGTTCCAATTTATTAGTGTGTATTTGTGGTGTTTGTTTTTCCATTCTTTAGATACTTCACTTAGTATAATGGTCTTCAATTTCTTCTAAATTGCTACAAAAGGGCAGTAGTACATCCTTTTTTATGGCTGCATAGTAGTCTACCATGGAGAATACACAGATAAATCCTACAAAGGGAAGGAAAACTGACTGGCTTCCTCTGGTTCTTGAAGAGGCAGGAAGAAATCTAGGTTCATTCCCACTGAGTGGCCCAAAGCAAAGGTGGGAATGTATATGTGTGTGTGTATGTGTGTACATATGATATGTATATATAAATATGTCTCCCTCTCTCTCTTACATCACATTTTACCAATCCACTTATGAATTGATAGGCACCTGGGTGGATTCCCCATTTTGTGACTGTGAATTGTGCTTCAATAAACATTCACGTGCACTTGTCTTTTTAATGAATTGATTTATTTTCCTTGGGGTAGACACCTGATGGTGGGATTGCCGGATCAAATAGTAGGTCTACTTTTAGTTCTTTGAGGAATCTTCATACTGTTTTCAATAGAGGTTGCACTAATTTGCAGTCCCACAAATAGGATACAAATGTTTTTTTCTCTCCACATAGGCACCAGCATCTATCGTTTTTGAACTTTTTAATAAAAGCCAGTCTGACCAAAAGTAAGTAAATATCTCATTGTGGTGATTATTTTCTTCATTTTGGTAAATTATATATAAGATCGAATTTACTGTTGGAAAAATTTATCCTTTAGTTTTGATCTAAGTGCTGCCCCACGCCTACCTCTTCTCTGTTTGCACTAGCTGACTGACGTTTTTCCTAATGTCTCATGGTTACAGCCTTTTTTTTTTTTTTTTGGTTTGTTTATCTGTGACTGTTATTCCTGGAACCCAGCTTGGCTGTGTCTAATATCCCTGGGTGACATTTTATTGCTGTCAGGGTTTTCTCTCAATGCCCTGAATGCTGCTGCAGGCCGCAGATCCTGGAGACTGGATCTGAGTCTGAGCCGCCCTGCCCTGCCGTCTCTAGCCCTCTGCGTGCCTGAATGCTTGGAAAAACACTTTCTTATCTTCTCTCCTTCCTAATATAACCAGTAAATATTTCAATGGCTGTTGTTCTGTATTAACATTTTCCTGAATAGGGTGCACATTTTAGATCCATTTCAGTGCCTGTTCCTTGTTTCATGAAAATTTTCTTTTATTGTATCTTTGAAAAGATATCCTGTCCCTGTTGCTGGGGTCTGCACTCCCCGGATACCAGCCAGTCACACGGTGGTTCCCCTGACTGTCCTCTGCTTCCATTATCTTCTCCCTGATTGCTTTCACCTCCAGGCTTTTTCTCCTGTGCATGGAACCACCTCAAACCTGCGGGCCTGCACATGAGTAACTCACCGTTTTGTTCTTTACTGCTTTTGTTAATTTACTAGCTCTGTTAGTATTGCTGCTTTGGTCCTCAAATGTTATAAAGTTCTCTTTTAACCTATTCTTTCCCACTTTAATCTCACCTTATAAATCATTCACCTTTTTGTAGTTTTTCTCTGTAGTGAAGGACTCACAAGGAACATTTTAATCTCCAGTTTGTGTTTTCACTCGCACTGTTTTCTTCTTCAGACTTTTGCATGTAATGCACCCTCCTCCCTTTCCACTTCTCCTCCTAAGATGTGTTTGTGCAGTTTCTATGCCATTTCTATCTTTCTGTTTCATGCTTAACTCCATTTGCTCTAATGTCATTGAGCAAATTTTCCTTGGCAGCCTCCCTGCCTTTTCTAATAGGCTTCCTCTCAGGGTCTCCGATCCAGGGCTCCAGACTGCATCTCATACAGCTGCGTTCTTTCAGCCACTCTCACAGAGGAATGCTTTTGGGCCACTCAGTGGGAATGAACCCAGATTTCTTCCTGACTCTTCAAGAACCAGAGGAAGCCAGGCAGTTTTCCTTCCCCTTTGTAGGATTTATTTGTGTGTTCTCCATGGTGGCCTATTTACCCCTGGTCA
This sequence comes from Arctocebus calabarensis, assembly GCA_963573935.1. NCBI lineage: Eukaryota > Metazoa > Chordata > Mammalia > Primates > Lorisidae > Arctocebus > Arctocebus calabarensis. The sequence goes on from CAUYON010092050.1 coordinate 3,765, forward strand.
GCAAATTTAAGGGCATTGAAAGAATGCTTAGAATTTAAAAAAATTTTATCTCCTTTGCCCAGTTTGACCTCTGGTTGGTGGAGGAGAGTAAGTGATTTGCTGAGTTAGAATACTTTAATTTTTTTAAGGTGGCCTCCCTTTCCTAAGCTGTGAAATGATGTGCCCTATTACTTGTTTGGAGGCAATTGGAAGATATTTGCTGACTTTTGTCTTTTCCTTCTGGAGAGAAGATTTGTGATCTGGCTTCACTTTCCTCCCATCATTATCCCATTTTATTTAACATCAAAGCCTGCAGTAGTCAGAACTGGGCCGCACATAGGGTATATTTAGAAGCACCTGACATCCTTCCAGGACTGCACCCTCACACATTAACATATCAATGTATCAATGGGAGCCAGACTTCTGCACAGGTGAGTGGGGGTGTTATCTTGCAAGATCAGAGACATCACATCTTTATTTTATACTACAGGTAAAATCTCAGTTAGGAAATTGAATTCCACACATGGGGGAAAGATGTTGAGGTTGCTTTGATCACTTGGAAAGGCAGCAAAGGTGCAGCAGGAGAGATAACTCCCAAAGAGGCTGCCAGCCGCACCCCACCCTGCCTGTCACTGCTCAGGCTGCAGGATGTGGACAGGAGAGTCTGGGCTGGCAGGCCCTGAGTGGAGCCAAACACCTGCTGTGTGGTGAGTGGTGACAAGACAGTCACCTTGACAGAGTGTGCTTTCTGTCCTCAATGCAGGCTGCCAAGTCCGAGAAAACTCCTGGGAAGCATGGAGAGGCAGCCACATGCTTGCTGTCCTCTGCACCACACTGCCCAGCCCTGTGCCTGAAGCACATGCTTCTTTACTCCCACACTTACAGGGCGCTGCAGGAGGTCCCGGCCCTCTCCCAGTCTGAGCTGCATGTGCACAAAGGACAAGTCCCACCTGGAACAGGTGACGGCAACAATGCCACCACCACTGTGATAACTTACCAGTTATTGATCACCCACGGGAGTCAGGAGCTTTGTTATGTGCTTTACAGACATTGTTATGTATAAGTCGAACTCATTACGCAGATGGGGAAGTGGAAGACCAAAGGTGCTAGGCAAATCATGGACAGACAACGACAGATTAGAATTTGCTTTTAAAACTCTCTCTGAAATCCAGCATATATTAACTTTTTCCTTCTTTTCACTGGAACCCCAAAGATAGAAGGACCTAGAATATTTTGAGAGGGCCCTGTCACTCCAGGAGATATTTCCCTGCGAGGGGGCAGGAGCTCAGCCCACACATGCCCATGGGCTCGGGACACTGGCGATGTCTGATGTCCTGCAGCTCAGTGCCTGCCCCTGACCTGACAGCCCTGGAGGCTTAGGGGCAGCCAGCATCACACCCAAAGGCCAGAGATTCTTCTCTGCTTCTACCAGACCCCTAATACACATGCATGGGCACACACATGCACAGCCTCGTTCCTGCTTCCCCAGATGCTTCATTCATTCATTCAACAAACATTACATTAAGAGTCAAAAAGCTCCAGGCACTTACTACAAGATGTGAACCCAGCAGAGGGAAAACAGACAGAAACTCTGCCCTCATGGAGCACCTCCTAGTGGTCAGGGACAGCTGATAATGAAGGCTCACAAGTGGGAAGTACTGTATGTTTTATTGTGACAAGTCCTAAGGAGGACACCAAGTGAGGAAACAGGGAAAGAGCTGGCACGTTGTCCCAACTTCCCCTCTCTAGACCCAGGCTCCATCAAAGCCTCACTATGCCCACCCCCATGCAGCAGCATTTCCAGAGGCCAGGACTCCACGAAAAAACACTTTTTTCTTTCTTTTATTAAATCATAGCTGTGTACATTAATGTAATTATGGGGTACAATGTGCTGGTTTTATATACAATTTTTTTTATTAAGTCAAATACACATAGATCATGAATACGTTTATGCATATGTGGGGTACAATGTATTGTTTTTTTTTATACAATCTGATGTGGTTACATCAAACCATTCAACATAGCTTTCGCCTCATTGACTTGACTATTGTGTTAACACATTTACGTTCTACACTTGACAGATTTGACTTGTACCCTTGCAATAGGCTCCATAGGTGTGGTCCCACTGTTTACCCTCCCTCTATCAACCTCCCCCAACCCCTCCCTTCCCACTCCATTTCTCCCCTTCATCCAGGGCTATAGTTGTGTTCTATCGTTCATAGCAAAGTATGAGTAAACATAAGTAGGTTTCATAGAAGTACTGAGTACATTGGATAATTTTTCCTTCATTCTTGAGATACTTTATTCAGAAGAATATATTCCAGGTCCATCCATGTAAAGATAAAAGAGGTAAAGTCTCTATCTTTTTTTTAAGGCTGCATAGTATTCCATGGTATACATATACCACAATTTATTAATCCATTCACGGGTCAATGGGCACGTGGGCTTCTTCCATGACTTGGCTATTACAAATTGAGTTGCAATGAATAATCTGGTTCAAGTATCTTTTTTGCAAAGTGATTTTTCGTATTTTGGATATACTCCCAGTAGAGGAATTGCAGGATCCAAGATTAGCCCACATAACAAAATCCCAAAACTATGTTGGCATGGATGTGGAGAAAAGGGAATGCTTCTCCACTGTTGGTGGGAATGCAAACTAATATGTTCCTTTTGAAAAGAAGTTTGGAGAACACTCGGGGATCTAAAAGTTGACCTGCCGCTGGACTTTTTGCTTTCTTTTTAAATTTCATATTAATAGGAGAGTACAAATGATTATGTTACAGTGTTTGCATTTTTAAGGTAAAGTTCAAATTGTAGTTGAGCCCTTCACCCAGGGAAGGGCTGGATACCCTTACTTTGTGCACCTCACCACCCCTCCTTCCTCCTTCCTTTTCACCTTTTCCTCCTCCCCCCTCCCCTCCACTGGAATATACTTGTGTTTTTCTTTCATGTGGCATGTAGTTGTTTTTCTATTGGTTTCAAATTAGTATTGAGCACATTGGATACTTGAATTCCCATTCTTGTGACATTTTACTAAGAAGAATGTGCTTTAACTCTATCCAGGTAAATAGAAAAGATGAACAGTCTCTATCTTTCTTATGGCTGAATAGTATTCCATGGTATACACATACCACAATTTATTAATCCATTTGCGGGTCGCTGGTTACTTGGGTTGCTTCCACATCTTGGCAATTGTGAAGCTGCAATAAGCATTCTAGCTTGCTGTTTAGAAGGATTTTGAGCTCCTTGGGGACTTTGTTCTGTGATAACTCTGCATGAGCAGGTATAGTCAAACAGCAGATGGGCTGGCAGCTGTGAGTCTGTGTGCATGTTGCAGGGTCCATGCTTGCAGAGGTCACGTGGAAGGTTTATCCCATGGACTATGGAGGCCTGGAGAGAGGGGCACAGAAAGGAGAATGAGCATGTCCCAGGGGGCCACCCTCTCAGACCACACACCCAGACCTGCTTTCCCGTGTCACCTTCACTCCCCTGGTTAAATAGGTGCTATCCAAGATTTTAGAAGCTCAGAGATAATATATGAAGAGGGATGGACCTGTGCTCAGAGTTCTGAGCTAAAGCTCTGGTATCTGAAGCCCAGCCTGTGTGAGCTCATCCTCTGAGGCTAGAAAAATGAAACCAGTCCACTCTGAAATTAAATTACCTAGGTCTAGGTCCAGCCCCATTCAAGCAGAATTTGAGCAAATCTTACATGTTCAAACTTGCAACAATCAGTGCATGGCTTATAATAGGACTGATAAATGAGCAACTGCAACAATGAAAATAGAGATGAAAAAGGAGCAGCAAAATCACCTGGAAGATGGTTAGATATACAGAGACCTGGTTATATTGAGCTCTGGTGTGCTGGAACAGACAAGGGAGGTGGAAAGGCAGTTAGACTCACTTTTCTCATTCTATAGGTAGAACCGGGTTTGCCAATGACATTTAGGGGACATCCTCCTTTCTCACAGGGACAGGATAGCTCTGGTGGGAGGGTGGGATAGCTCCTAGCACTGAACAGAGAAAGGAGAACCTTCCAATTTATGCGGGTAGAGCGTGGTGAGGATTGGGTGGGTGTGGGATGCTACAATCTTTCTGAAAAATGTTTTGGTGATGCATATGAAGAGCTTTAAAATGCTCCTATCTTTTGACTCAGTAATTCAGTGAAATTTATCCTTAAACTCTAATTAGGAATATGGACAAAAATAGCACCTAAAGGTGTTCCCTTAAGGAGTGTGTAGAATAGGTAAAAAACAGAAATCAGCTATCTGTCCATTGTCAAGGGAGTGTTGAGGTACACCCATAGACAGTGTATTGTGCAGAAATACAAATTATACATATAATTTTTTTTCTTAATTTTAGGAAAATGCTTAAAGTGTGATACGAAGAGAGAAAAAGGAGAAAATGCAATTGAGTCACTTCCTTAGTGAAGCCCTCCCTGAACTCCAGGCAAGGACAGATCACGGTTATTATTAATTATGCTGAATTAATTATGTGCACAATCTCAAGCCTGCTTTGCATCAGAACGAAAGCCCCACATGGAGAGCCATCAAGTCTGCTGTGCTCAGTGATTAATCTCCAGGGCCAAGGACAGCACCGGGCATAGGGAAGTCCCTCAAGTCACATAGGAGGCAGGATGGGGAGCCATGTGCTGTGTGGCTTTTATGCCCAGCTTCTTCCATCTAGCTTCATGTTCTGATGGCTCATCCTTGTCATAGCAGGTATCGGTACTTCTCTTCTTGCTGCTAAATAATATTCCATTGCATGGAGATACCATATTTTTTTAAGTTAATTCATCAGTTGGTGAGTATTTGAGTTGTTTGCACATTTTGGCTGGTAGGAATAATGCAGCTATGAACATTGATGTGGATGTATGTTTTTATTTGTCTTGAACATGCCCTAAGAGTGGGATTGTGGGGTCGTGTAGTAACTCTCTGAACTATTTGAGGAGCTGACAAATGGCTTTTCAAGTCACTTCACCATTCACATTTCCTCCGGTAGGAGTTGAGGGGTCACATTTCTTTGTATCCCCACGAACACTTGTCTTATCTTTTTTATTTTAGTGGATGTGAAGAGGTATCACATTGTGCTTTTGATTTGCATTTCCAGGATAAATAATGACACAGAACATCTTTTCCTTGGTTATTGACCATTTGTATATCTTCTATAGAGAAATATCTACCCCCAAATCTGCCCACTGCATGGGGTTGTCTTTTTATTGCTGAGTTACAAGGATTATTTGCATGTGTTCTACACACAAGTTTCTTGGCAGATAAAATTCCAATATTTTCTCCCATTCCATGCATTGTCTTTTGTCTTTTATCAATATTCTCATTTGAAGCTCAAAAATATTTTTATTTTGATGAAGTCCAATTTATTTTTCTGTCTTTTGCTTGTGCTATTGGCATTTTATCTAAGAAATCAGTGCTTAATTCACGGAAAACAATATTTATTCCTGTTTCTTCTAAACACTTTGGTAGCTTTAGCTGTTACCTTTAGGGAAATGATCCATTTTTGAGTTAATTTTTATAGATGGTGTGAGGACCTTCAATTATCTCAGTAGCATTTGTTGAGAAAGTTATTCTTAGTCATCAGAAGGTTTTGTATGCTTGCCAAGAATCAATTGACTATAAATATAAGGGTTTATTTCTGGAATCTCAATTCTATTCCATTAGACTGTGAGTTAACCTTATGCCAGTACCACATTGTCCTGGTTAGTGTAGCTCTGTAGTAAGTTTTTGAAATCAGGAAGTACGAATCATCCAACTGTTTAGTTCAAGATTGTTTTGGCTATTCTGAGTCTCCAGCACTTTCACATAAATTTTAGGAAAAGCCTGTCAATTTCTGCAAAAAAATTAACTTGGGACGTTGCTTGGAATTGTGTCGAATGTACAAATTAGCTTGGAGAGTATTGTCATATCAACAATACTAAGTCTTTCAATCCAAAATCTAAAATGTAGGTTAAAAAATTTTTCTTTTAGTTTGCTCTGAAAGGCTGAAGTAGAGACTGGAAGTGCCTTCCAGTGCCATGAGACAGAGGAGCAAGATGACAGCTGAGTTACAGCTTCCTTGCAAATGGGCCCGGTGAGACTGGGGAGAGAAGACTCCAGGCAGCTCTGGCTGTTGGGATCTGCCCAGAAATATCCCTTTGGGGACACAGGAAGTCAGCGAGAGACTTCTGGACCCCGTGAGGACGATAAAAGTAGTGGAGAACTGGCAAGTGGTTGCATGTATTCATTCGGTCTAATCCTGCCGGCAGCTGTAAGTACAGCAGCAGTGAGATTGCAAAGTGGAAAGGCCTTACCTGTGAGTTGTTTTGTTTTTTTTGGACTTGGCACTCAGTTGAGCTACCTTGGGAGAACTTGGGCAAGAGTGTGGAGGACTTTAAGCATCATCGAGGGCCCCAGACTGAGATGCTGAGCTGGACGGAGCTAATAGTGTTTGGCTGTGGGCCACACAGACCCATTGTGGGACAACTGCCAGGACAAGCTTTGCCCTCAGGGTGCAGAGCAAGGATCGGGTGGGAGACCTGGGCAAGTAATCTAGTGACTGAGCAGCCTAAAGGTGGGGACTGAGATGCCTTACAGCCTTGGCCCTCAGGGGCATAGAGTGAGACTGGTTTTGGCACTCTGGGTAAGCAGGCAGCCACTTCAGGAGTGATCCCAGTGACAAGCACTTTCCTGGGAAAGCTTCTGCTTAGCCAAAGTTGGCAGTTTAAAGTGAATTTAAGCGGGCTGAGGAGAGGTATAGGCTCTTCACCCTGTGGGGTTAGGGAAATCAGAAGAGGCCTCTAGTCTCTATCTTGTATAGCCATATCATCATTGTGATTAACACCTCATACCCCAGAAGATCACCTGTTGCCCGGACAATGTTCAGCAAGATATATATACTGCTTTCTTTTGTTTTTGTTTTTTTGTTTGTTTTTAATTTCAACATTTTCCCTCTAGATTTTTCTTTTCTTCTCTTTCTTTTCTTTCTTCACTTTTCTAGTTTAAATATAATTTTCCTTTGTTGCCTTCTTTAACAATTAGAACTTCATTTTTACTAGTGTTTCTACCCATATTATTTGGTTTTCCCCCCAATTTTATCCTGTAAAGTTTTCTGTTTGCTTGTTTTGGTTTGGTTTATAGCATTTTTGTCTTTCCTCTCTACTTGGGGGGAGGTGAGGTACTGTGTCCAAACAGGCTGGCAAAGAGCTGCTGACCTCAAAGGAACCACCCAACCTGGTACCCCCAGGAGTTGGGGATTTTTAAGGTTGGTCCAAAGTACCCTACTGTACACATATATTGTGCCTGTCTCCCTCTTTCTGTGCCCATCTTCTTTTTGTCAATATTCCCTTTTACTCATCCCATCTCCTTTCTCTTTTTTGTTTCCTTTTTTTCTTTTTACTTTTTTGTTTTTTAAATCTTTTTTTTTTTGCCTCTCTGCTCTTCAGGCTTCTCATCCTTCTGGTCCTATACCAAAAGGACTCATCGAAATCCCAGGCTAGAGGCATGGTAACTTAAAGAGCAAGAGGAAGTGAAAGGAAAATTAGGGCAAGGAAACAGATAAAAGAAAACACCCATGAGTAAGAATCAGCAGAAAAAATCCTGGCAACATCAAAAACCAGTCCAGAGCAACTCCCTCAAGGGACTGTGAGGTAGCTACCACAGAGGATTCTACCTATAAAGAAATGTTAAAAATGACAGAAAGGGAATTTATAATACAGATGAAGGAAACAATGAAGGAAACTGCTGATCAAGTGGAAAATAGCCAAAAGGAAATCCAAAAACAGAATCAAATAAGAGATGAATGATGTGAAGAATATAGAAAGGATATAGCAGAGCTGAAGGAACTGAAGCAGTCAATTAGGGAACTTAAAGATGCAATAGAATGTATCAACAATAGACTATACCATGCAGAAGAAAGAATCTCAGAGGTAGAGGACAAAGCTGTTGAAATAACTCAGATAGTTAAAAAGGCAGAAAAGAAGAGGGAGAAAGCAGAATGTTCACTGACAGAATTATGGGATTTTTTTAGGCATTCAAAGATATGAGTTAAGGTATCCCAGAAGGGGAAGAAGAATGCCCCAGAGGAATAGAAGCCATACTAGTGAATATTATAAATAAAAATTTCCCAAATATCACCAAAGATTCTGACACACTCCTTTCAGAGGGATCTCAGACCCCAGGTTACCTCCACTCTAACCAAGCTTCTCCAAGACACATTGTGATGAACCTGTCTAAAGTCAAGACAAAAGAAGATTCTTCAAGCTGCCAGGAGTAAGTTCCATTTGACCTACAGGGGAAGATCTATCAGGGTGACTGCAGATTTCTCTAATGAAACTTTTCAAGAAAGAAGACAATGGTCATCTATCTTTAATCTACTTAAACAGAACAATTTCCAGCCCAGAGTTCTATATCCTGCTAAGCTAAGCTTTAAAATTGACAGAGAAATCAAATCAGTTACTGATATACAAACATTGAGGAAATTTACCACAACAAGACCAGTGCTAGGAAAACTTTAACCTGTTCTATACACTGACCATCACAATCAATCAACAGCAAAGTAAGAACTCAGAAATTAGACAGAACCTAACTTCCACAATGTTACAAAAGATAAAACTAAGCAATGTGCTCTCACAAAATAAGATGAATAGAACACTACCACACTTAGCAATTATCTCAATAAATGTTGATGACTTGAATTCCCCACTGAAGAGGCATAGATTGGCTGACTAGACTGAAAAACACAAGCCATCCATTTGCCGTCTGCAGGAAACACACCTAGCTTCAAAAGACAAATTAAAACTCCAAGTTAAGGGTTAGAAAACAATTTTTCAGGCAAACAGAATTCAGAAGAAAAGAGGAGTTACAATCTTATTTTCAGTTACATGTGGACTTAAAGAAACTAAAGTCAAAAAAAGACAAAGATAGTCACTTTACATTG
>CAUYON010092051.1:0-12758 GCA_963573935.1 Arctocebus calabarensis
CTTTTGGAAAGATATTTGGAGAATACTTTGAGATCTAAAAATAGATCTGCCATTCGATCCTATAATTCCTTTATTGGGTATATATCCTGAAGACCAAAAATCACATCATAATAGATATTTGTACCAGAATGTTTATTGCAGCCCAATTCATAATTGCTAAGTCATGGAAGAAGCCCAAATGCCCATCGACCCACGAATGGATTGATAAATCGTGGTACATGTATACCATGGAATACTATGCAACCTTAAAGAAAGATGGAGACTTTACCTCTTTTGTGTTTACATGGATGGAGCTGGAACATTCTTCTTAGCAAAGTATCTCAAGAATGGAAGAAAAAGTATTCAATGTACTCAGCCCTAATATGAATCTAACTTATAGCTTTCATATGAAGGCTAAAACCCAATTATAGCACAAAAATACAGGGAAAAGGGAAAGGGAGGGGATGGGGAAGGTGGGTGGAGGGAGAGCAATTAGTGGGATCACACCTATGGTGCATCTTAGCAGGGTACTGGTGAAACTTATTAAAGGTAGAGTATCAATGTCGTTACATAGTGATCAAGAAAATGCCATGAAGGCTATCTCTAACAGTATGATCAAAATATTTCTGATTGTATATGAAGCATATTCTGCCCTATGATTGCACCAATGTACACAATTACGTTTAATAAAATTATTTTTAAAAAAACTATTAACCACAAAAAAAATAATAATAATCTAAATGATATTGGTTTAGAGTTTATTTTAAAATTATCTTTGCATACTGAGACCCCAGAAGCGCATTATATTAACCTTCCAAAAGCAGTTGTCACTTTGTGGCTTATATTACAGCAGTGTATCCCCATGTTGACATGTTCATCTTTGTAGCCCCACCTAGAAGCACTTATCTAAGTAATTTTTCTTGATAGAAGGAAGAAAAAGAAAGAGATGGAGGAAGAGGGAAAAGGAGAGGGAGAGAGAAAAATGGAATGCCAAATATACCAATATTCCCACAATTATAGGCAAACAAGAAAAAATATATACCAGGAAAACAGGGAGGGGCGGTGCCTGTGGCTCAATGGGTAGGGTGCCTGCCCCATGTACCAAGGATGGCAGGTTCAAACCCATCCCCAGCCAAACTGCAACAGAAAATAGCTACGCATTGTGTTGGGCGCCTGTAGTCCAGCTACTCGGGAGGCTGAGGCAAGGGAATTGCCTAAGTCCAGGATTTGGAGGTTGCTGTGAGCTGTGACACCACAGCACTCTCCCGAGAGCACTAGAATGAGACTGTCTCAAAAAAAAAAGAAAAGAAAGAAAAAAAAAGAGAAAGAAAACAAGGAGGGCAATTTTTCAAGACAAATAATCAGCACAAATTAAATAATATCAATATTTCTATTTTTAAATAAAGTTTTTAACCTAATTAAATATAAATAATTCACAATAAGTGATATAAATACCAACAATATCTACACAAGTATATCCCTTCTTTGCACATCAACATATTTGTAACCAGCATGTATGGGGAAAAAATGTGATGATAAGGTTGATTTTGTAAGTGGTCCAACATTTCTCAAATATAAAATTTACCCTTCCCACATTCAGCTTTGCAGGCAAGTTATGATGATAAATTCTCACTTAATAGAAATTTTAGGCTGAAAGCTGTTCTCATGGCAAGTTGCTGCATCTGACCATGACACCGAATAGACACTCGATGAGGGCTGAGCTCTGAGCTGTGCAGAGCATGGGGGCTTTACTGGGCCCCTGTGATAAAGTGCCTGGCTGCATCCCAAATCTGGCAAATTTAGGATGGGGCAAATCATGACTTTTTGGAGCATGGGGACATAAAGTTCATCTCATTACCGTAGCATAGTAGAGGGAGCATTACACTTGTTCCCAATCGACAGAATGTTAAATTATAATGAATTCCCCCAAAGAATAGAAAAAAATAATCAGCACTTCATCTGAGTGACTCAAGCTCCTGATTTGCTAATGTGAACATTTCCCTATATGTAAACTTCCAAATAATAACCACAAGCCTCTTTAAAGAAGAAGACACAAAGCAATTAACAAGAGTTTCTATCTTTTTCTGGTTTCATAGAATTTCTCAGTTTCCTGGTGAGGAATAACAGAGTAATAATCATTGAATCCCTTTGACCCATGTCCATTTGAAACTACAGGTTATAAATCTTATGTCAGACTGTGAAGATTTTGCCATCTGTTCTAATCGCTCATGAAAGAATTTTAAAATGCAATTATATAATAAGATTGTTACCTTAACAAATAGCTCAATATAAAAAGATAGAATCCTGGCTTATAAAATTTTATTCCAACAAAATATAATTTGAAATGTAATACCAACTTTCTAACATCCATAATTTCTGTACATTTGTTAGAGCCTTTATTTGTGAATCAGATTTTGATTTAGTAAGCAGAAGAAAAATTAGGCTTTAGGATATTGAAAAAAAAAAACACAACAAAAAATATTTCCATTACATACTCCTAATCTCTTCTTAGGCCCCTCCAGCTATTGATCTGATCAAGCATTCCAGAAGATGGCCCCTCGGCCAGTACTCTACAGAGACTGAGCTCAACTTCATGAGGGGATAAAGGTTCTCTGAAGAGAGCATCTCTGGGGAGAAAAGGAAATTTCTTCCTTTCCCCTAAAGAAGTCTTTTCTTCTTTAATTACTCCCCAGAGAACTTTCGGAAAGGGGTAATCTACTGGGACTCAATGCCAGAAACAGTGTTGAGGATTCTGACATCTCATCTTAGTTTGAAGGGAAGGAGTAGTGTGATGAAATGTCCCTTTCTTTCTTGGTCATCAAATGCCAAGAATCTGCCCATGCCATCATTTCTGATCTTTTTCCAGAACATATTTTTTTGTCCTTTGATGACTTAACCATCAGAGGTGACACATTTGCATGCTGGCTGTTAAAGTCACTTATGAAAGACATTTCTCACACCCTTAGTCCTTATTCTAGAAGTTTACTGTGGGGTTCGTACAAGGGGAACAAAACTCCTCAGTAACTGATATTAGCTTAAAACATGGAATAAAATCTAGTAATATCTCTTAATTGGGACAAATGTCATTAAATTTGAGAAATTCCATCAACGGTTTGAAAAAAAGAAGGGGGTAATGCCTGATACTCACATATTTATCTCAATCCTCATAATTCTTAAAAAAAGGCATTACCCTCATTTTACATCTAAGCAGTGGCTCAGAGATGCTGAATAAATAATTCTTCAAGGTCTAGAATCTCAAATCCGAACATAAGTCTGTCAGTCCCCAAAATTGCAGGTGGTTGAGGGAGTTGAATCCAAGATTTGGTAAATATTTTTGGCAGTCCTGTAGCACAAGGAAGCTGGTTGCCTGAATCTGAGCCTCAGTGGTACACGTTTCATAGGACTCCTTTTATTTCTCAGATGAGCTATTTCTCCTTTTCACCTTCTTCCTCTCACTTTTCACCTAGCTAATTCCTACTCATTCTTTATAACTCAGCTAGAATAGCCCTTCCTCCAGAAACTCATTTCCAAGTGTCCAAGAACATGCCCCTGTAGAATCCAGTAGTTATCCCCAAAACTGTTGCAATAATTACCTTTCTGTGCATTCTTCACTATACTATAAACTCCCTGAGGGCAAGACTAAGTCTTTTTTACCTTGTATCTTCAATGTTTAGCACAATGCCTTGTCTATAGTAGGCACTCAATATTTGTTGAAGGTGTTGTAATTAAGAAAGCAGGTAAAACAGTGTTTTAATCTCAGCATCTCACTATGCAAAATTGGTTCTAATTGTTCCAACCCTGATAATACAGTGGTTAATGATTCCTGAAAACTAAAATGAAGGCTGCTGTTTAGTTAATAATTTAATAAGTGAGCCAAGCCTTTTTCCAGTATTTAAGGCTTTGTGGAGTCTTGTAGTTATTTGAAGGAAGGCAAGTATTAATCAAGTTCATTGAACCCAGGAAAATTCGCTGCTATCATGAATCCTTGAACACTATGAGATCTAAGTAGGACTATTGCCTACCTAACTCTAAAATTATCCTTTATAATAGGAAAAGTGGAAAGCTTTCTTTTTCTAGTCCCACATTTCAATTTCCTCCATGTCACCTTCCTATTATGAAGAGCTGGGAGAAAGTGTTGTAATCAGTCTAATTGTATTTATGTCACCTTCCTATTATGAAGAGCTGGGAGAAAGTGTTATAATTCACTCATGATAACGTTCAATATACAGGGAAAACATAATGCATATTGTTTCTAAGTGATATGATCTCTCTCATAAGCCCCCATGTACTGGGAAGTGATATAATTCCATTTCCCCTATCACCCAGTCTCATAAATGAAGCCATCCTTTCTTAGGAATCACTCATCATTCAGGTAAAAAGATTTGTTCTATCTTACTCTCAACCTTTCTCTTATTTATACAACTACTTGCTCCCTGTTAACATCTGGGTTCACAACAGCTGTTAAATGAACTAGTAAATGAATGACTCCATCCCTTGGTGACCTCCAGACCCTTGTAAACACCACTGTGGAATGACTGGTCTGCCAATTGAATGTCATTGACCTGGCCCATGTGTGGCCATTCTGCCAGTATACACTGCTCGTATTTGCAGCTACAAATTTGTGAGTTGTTTCTTTCTTTTTTTAAAACTTAATTTTTATTAAATCATAACTGATACATTTATGGGGTATAGTGTGATGATCTGAAATACAATGTGGAATGCTTAAATCAAACTGATTAACATAACCATCACCTCACTTACTTATTTTTTTTGTTGTAAGACATTTATAATATTCTCTTAGTTGTTTTGAAATGTACCCTTGTACTGTGCACATTAGGTGTGATCCCACCAATTACCCTCCCTCCACTCACCCTTCTGCCTCTACTCCCCTGCCCTTTCCCACCTCTCTCTTCCTTCTTGCTGGACAATATTTGTGCTTTATCATTCATATGAATATGTAAGTGATTATATGTTGGTTTCATAACAGTATTGATTACATTGGATACTTTTTTGTCCATTTTTGAGATACTTTACTAAGAAGATATTCCAGCTCCATCCAGGTAAACATAAAAGATATAAAGCCTCCACCTTTTATGGCTGCATAGTATTCCATGGTATACATGTACCACAATTTGTTAATCCATTTGTGGATTGATGAGCATTTGGGCTGCTTCCATGATTTGGCAATTGTGAATTGGGCTGCAGTAAACATTGTGGTGCAAATGTCTTTGTTGAAAGTTATTTTTGTTCATCTGAATAGATACTTAATACTGCAATAATTTGATTGCAGGATCAAATTGTAGGTCAACTTTTATTTCTTTGAGAATTCTCCATACTTCTTTCCAAATGTCTGTATTAGTTTGCAGTCCCACCAGCAGCGTAGAAGTGTTTGTTCCCTTTTTTCCACATCCACGCCAACATCTGCAGTTTGGAGATTTTGTGATGGTAGCTAATCTTACTGGAGTTAGATGATATCTCAAAGTGGTTTTCATTTGCATTTCTCTGATGATTAAAGAAAATGAGCATTTTTTCATGTGTTTGTTGGCCATGTACCTGTCATCTTCAGGGAAGTGTCTGTTCAAGTCTCTTGCCCACAAATAAATGGGGTTATTTGTTCTTTTCTTAAGGATTTATTTGAGTTCTCTGTATATTCCAGTTATGAGACCTTTGTCAGATCATAACCTGCAAAAATCTTCCCCATTATGAAGTCTGTCTGTTTGCTTTACTTACAGTGCCCCTAGCTGTGCAGAAGAATTTTAGCTTGATCAGATCCCAATAATATATTTTTGGTGTTCCTTCAATTGCCAGAGGGGTCCTTCTCATAAAATATTCTCCCAGGTCAATTTCTTCAAGTGTTTTCCCTGAACTCTCTTCTAATATTTTTATAGTTTCACGTCTTAAGTTTAAATCTTTTATCCAGTGAGAATCAATTTTTGTTAGTGGTGAAAGGTGAGGGTTTAAGTTTCAGTCTTCTACAGGTCTCCAGTCAGTTCTCCCAGCACCATTTGTTACATAGGGAATCTTTTCTCCAATGTACATTTTGGTTAGGCTTATCAAAGATCAAATGATGATATGTGCCTGGATTCATCTCTAGATTCTCTATTCTGTTTCATATATCTACCTCTCTATTTTTGTGCCAGTACTATGCTGTTTTGATCACTATAGATTTGTAGCATAACCTGAAGTCTGATAACGTGATGCCTCCTGACTTGTTTTTATTTCTAAGTAATGTCTTGGCTATTTGAGGTTTTTTCCAATTCCATATAAAATGAAGTACTAGTTCTTCAAGATCTTTAAAGTATAACATTGGTGCTATGACAAGGATTGCATTAAATCTGTAGATTGCTTTGGGTAGTATGGACATTTTAACAATGTTGATTCTTCCCAGCCATGATTATGGTATGTTTTTCCATTTGTTAACATCTTCAGCTATTCCTTTTCTCAGGGTTTTTGAAAATATAGTCAAAGACTCTATTCCTTTTACAGTAGTACCAAAGAAGATGAAATACCTAGGTATTTATCTAACACAGGACATGAAAGATCTCTATAATGAGATTTTTCTTTCTTGACTTGGCCAGGCACTGGTGGAATATCACTGCTGGCTCTGTAGTAAACTTGATGCCTATATGTATATGCCAGACACACCTTGTTCTAGCCTGATAACATGCCTGCGTCTCCCTGCCTTGGCCTCCTGCTTCCCTGTTGCCCTCTCCCTAGCTAAGGAGAAGTCAGATTTTAAAAGGGTCATTAAGCCAGAGTCCACACCCCTAGCCCCCCTTAATCAGGCCCTTATTGTGAGACACTGTCCACCTTCCCCAATCACCCCAGGGCCAGATACGGGGCAACCAGATACAGGGCAACCAGATACAGCTTCTAAGCCTGGAGCCTGCTGAAATTATCCCAACCAGCCAATTCTAAGCCTATGTGCCTCTCCTTGCCTGTGCCTTCCTGAGGAAACCACAGTAAAGGCTCTTTTCCAAAGTTGGTGCTTCCCTGTATATCCCCCTCCCATGGCGTGGCCTGCCTCCTTCTCTTGGGAACTCTAACAAACTATCTTTTCAATGACAACTGTCTCCAGATATGTTAAGACCTTAAATGTTCTATTAACACACTGCATTTTAAAACACTCAGCTTCCTCCCTCTTGGCTTTGAATGGCAATAGCCCATTCTAAGTTTCTGATGCAACCTCCATGTGGTCCCCAGCTTCTCTGGGGGGCCACATTGACCCTGCAATGGAGTGAAGTTGCCCAAGGCAGGATTTCTGACTCTTGAGTCAGTACCTATGCCAGATTAAAATTAAGAGAGGCTCAGAAGTCAAAATAGGTACTCCATGTGACCACATCACTCTGTGGGGCTTCCATAAGTTAGACCTCAGTACCCTTTGTGGGGTCCCAAACAAAGTGAGACCATCACCTCTAAATTTTGGCACTCCTTCAATATTTTGAAAAAGATTTCCCTGCTCTGGATCAAAGCCTGAATCAAAGAATTGTCTCCACCATCTTATCTTCTTTACGTCTCTGCTCTTTGTCAGTGGCCGACAGAGGAAGCATTTCACACTTTCTCTTCACCACTATCATAAATAACTCTATGTTCAAGTTCTTGATGTGTTAATAAGAGATCAAAATAAAGAAGCTTAAATATATTTTCCTCTCCCCATCTCGCGCTCTCTCTCTCCGCTCCCTTGTCTGTTAATATCTAGCTCTCCCGTGCCTTGTACTGCCCCCTCCTACCATGGTAGGGTAACCTCATGGCTCAGACTAAAAATGGAAAGGATCAAAAAAGAGAATAATTTTTAAAGGAGGTTTAAATTAATGGTTTTAATATTTTCAAATTTATTATTCCTTTTGGGCCACTTGTGTTTACAAACTTTTATCTTAATTCAGAAGTATGTGTCCTAAAATCTGCATCCCTCTCATTTTTCCCTCAAGAGCTCCAAGAAGCAAGTATCTCTCCCCCACAAAAAAAAATGAAACTCCTCTCCCATGTCTGGTATAAAATGTCAACAAGACAAATGCCCCAAGTTACAAAGAACTTATACATATCAATTCAGTGACAGTGGAAAATATTTTGTAAGAAAGGAGCATAGGACATTATTGAGTGGTTCTGTTTACTATGTAAAAATGCAAGACGCATGTCTAATGTTACATAATCCTAGAGCATCTTCAATTTAGGCCCTAATTTGTAGAGAAAGCCAAGAAAACTCCCTTCATTCTGACTCACGTCAGCCTCAGAAATAACATTAATATTTTCTCCCATGTTACATTTGAGCCATTGTAATAGTTATAGAAGATACTCTCAAAGGTCAGTATGTGATAGCCATTATTTGAAAGAGATTTCTTCATTTTCTGACAATCTAAGATACTCTTAACTCCTCCCAAATATATTCAAATCTGTGCTGATAGCTTTTTCACACATTACCATCCAGTTATCACTTTCACATTTTTTCTGCTGAGAATTGCTGAGAAAAAAAGATTAGCCAGACTATAGGTGTGAAAACATAGTAAATGTGAGAAAAGTGAGATTTAATATTAAATTCAAGCACTGAAGGCCTTCTCCTCCATTCTGTGTCTGTGTGTGCATGTATAAGTGTGCCCCCACACACAGGAGTCCCTATGTGTGGGTTCTTATTTAAGATGCGAGGAAAAATAACAAGTTGCCAAATTTAAAGAAAAAGGGAGGTCTGCGATGAGGGGTTAATTTGTAGATGCATAGCTAGAAATGTGGCCGTGAAATACCACAAAATGTTAACAGGGTACATGATGGGAGTTGGTTGCAGCCTGTGTTTCTCTTGCTTCTACTTTCCAAATTTTCTGTCATATTCTACTAAAACCTGCATTTTATTTACTTTTTCTTTTTTAAGAGAGTCTCACTATGTCACCCTCAGTAGAATGCTGTGGCATCTCAGCTCACAGCAATCTCCAGCTCCTGGGCTTAGGTGATTCTCTTGCCTCAGCCTCCTGAGTAGCTGGGACTATAGGAGCCCACCACAACACCCGGCTATTTTTTTGTTGCAGTTTGGCCGGGGCTGGGATTGAACCCACCATCCTTAGTATATGGGGCCGGCACCCTACTCACTGAGCCACAGGCACCGCCCAAAACATGCATTTAAAAAAAACTACTTGGAAAAATTTCAGAATGAAATCTCCCACTAAAGTTTTCAAATACTGGTTTAGATCATTTATGAGGTGAGTACAGGGAAAGTGACTTAAAGTTAAAGCTGCACCAGTTTTTTAGGATTAGTTCCAAAAAGCAGGATATGGAATTTTATTCCTACCAAAGAATAGTATGGAAGCTGGAGATACATAACACTGTTGTGGAGATTCTTGAAAGTAGAGATCCCAGTTTTCAGATCTCAGTGCATCTCAAATCAGTGTTTTTTAAAACTTCAGGTTTGAAGTGTATGAGCAATCACAAAATCAAGGTAAAGGATCAAGACTAGCTTTTTCTAAATGAATAAAAGAAAATATCAAATACTAGAACACAGCCCTTTTAATAAGGGTGTTGTTTTATATAAAACAATGTACATGCATGTGTGTATATATAAATACTTGTAAATACAGACATATATGCATACATATTCTCTTATATTATTTCAGAGGTTGAAAACTCGTTTCTATTCTTTACTGTGGCTTTCATACATCTTTCGAAAAAGTTTGTAAAATGCTACCCATGGTAAGATCTTATCTATAACAAAGGTAGCAGATACACACATGACTGCAACTAACTACCTCCTTAAATTTTCTCCGGGAAAAAACATCATTTTAGTTAACAAAGCACTTCATTGCACCATTTACTTAAAGAAAGATGAGTTTGGGGAAAGTCAGAAACAAGGAGAATAAAATTGCTCTGCATAATGAAAGAAGCCTTTGGAGTTCCCAGGTCACAACCCCAAATGAAAAGAGAGGGTTCAAAGGGGAAAGAGATGGTAGCAAGCAGAGAAGGTCTATGGAGAGAGGCTACTAAGACATAATTTGAGTGATCAAAGGACAGCATATTTAATGATCATTTTCAAAATTAACTTCTTTCCTATCTGCCAGACCAGGTGCCCCCTCCAGGTAAGAGACTCCAGGGCCCCACCAAGCACCCTGACCAGGGAAGCTGCGGGGACCCCCGCAAGGCTCAGATCCGTGACCCACCGGGCCTTGGCCTGCCACCTGCAGCGGCCAGGAACTCCACCGGGACCCCCGCAGGGCCTTGGCCCAAGCCAGCAGCAGTCAGGAACTCTGCCGGGAATCTCACATGCTCCAATTTGCACACCGCAGGGTCTTAGCATGCTGCTGGCAGCCAGGAACTCTGCTAGGACCAGCACCTCACCCAGGCCAGCAGCGGCCAGGAAGTCCGCCCAGACTCCCATGCAGTGCGGATCTGTGCCCCAGCCAGCATAGGCCCACAGCCCACAGAGACCCCTGACCAGCTCTGATCTGTGCCCCAGGCCTGCCACCCACAGTGGCCAGGAAATCCACTCTGCTGGGACCCCCGCATGGCCCCAATTTGCACCCCATCAGGCCTTGACCCACCACCAGCAGTGGCCAGGAAGTCCACTGGGACTCCCCGCCCAGCTCAGATCTGTGCCCCAGGCCTGCCGCCCACAGCGGCCAGGATCTCCTCTCTGCCAAGACACACGCATGGCCCTGATTGGCACCCGGCTGGGCCATGGCCCACAGCCAGCAGCGGCCAGGAACTCCGCTGGGACTCCTGAGCAGCCCCAATTGGTGGTCTGCCACCAGCAGCAGGAAGACCAGGAAGTCCCCTGCGAGTCCTCAGAGTGCCTATTTATGCCTCGCCTGGCCTCAGCCTGACACCTGCCAGGACCCCCATGCAGCTCTGATCCACACACTCCAGACTCGGCCTTTGGCTTGCAGCACCTAGGGACTAGGCCTCAGCTCACTGCCTAGCCTGCTGTGGCCAGGGAATCCACTGGGACCACCAGGCCCGGCCTCCGCCTGCTGCCCACACCAGCCAGGGTCTCCTCCAGGAACATGCCAGGCCTTAGCCTGCCTGCACAGGCCAGGAACACCGGTAGCCACACAACCTGCCTCCTCCCATACCCTCTCTGCCTCCGCCTGGGCCTGCCCATCTGGCCAAGGACTCAGGAGGCTGCCTGACCCGTTCTCTCCCTCCAGAGCCTTCCTCCCACCCAGAGACTTCTGGAGGCATGGGCTCCTGTTGCAAAGGCCAGTGGGTGCCCCATCCTATGCCCTGCAGCTTGATCCAGGCGTGCCACTCAAGAAATACTCCCACAGCCAGAACTCCCTGGGTGTGGCAGTCCCAGAGGAGCTATACAGGGTCACTCCCTACAAAGATCTAGCAACAACAGAGTGATCCTACCAGGGTCTTACCTGGGAGAGACACCTCCCCAACTCTGAGGACGGTCATAGGCAACAGTGAAAAATAATCATGAGGCGGAATCAACAGAAAAACTCTGGCAATATGAATAATCAGAGTAGATCATCTCCCCCAAGGAAGACAAGGTAGATACGGCACAAGATCCCTTGCATAAGCAAATAGCTGACATGTCTAAAATTGAAATCAGAGTCTGGATAGCAAATAAGATCAGTGGAATGGAGGAAAAAATGGAATTAGAATTTCAAGCACTAATCCAAAAGATGACCCAAAAGAAGTCTTAAAAATTCAACGAATTCAAAGACAAAATGACCAAAGATTTTGACACATTGAGATAAGAAGCTGCAGCCCTAAAAGATCTGAGAAATACAGTAGAATCCCTCAGTAACAGAATGGAGCAAGCAGAAGAAAGGATTTCTGACATGGAAGACAAAGCTTTTGAACACTCCCAAACTTCCAAAGAGGAAGAGAAATTGAAGGCAAAAATGGATCATTCTCTCAGACAGCTCTGGGATAACTCGAAGAAAACCAATATTCACCTCATAGGGATACCTAAATATGATGAAGTGGCGTCTCAAGGCACAGAGTCTCTTCTTTATGAAATTATGAAAGAGAACTTTCCAGACATGCCAAGAGATTCTGAAATTTAGATAGCAGACAGTTTTGGTAACCCAGCACAACACAACCTGAATAAAACCTTCCCCAGGCACATGATAATTAACTTCACTAAAGTTAATATGAAGGAGAAAATTCTGAAAGCAGCCAGACATAAGAAATCTATTACCTACAAGGGCAAGAATATTAGAATAACTGCAGATCTCTCTGATCAAACCTTTCAAGCTAGAAGAGAATGGTCATTGACATTTAATCTCCTAAAACAAAAGAACTTTCAACCCAGGATCCTGTACCCACCTAAACTGAGTTTCATTTATGATGGAGAAATTAAATACTTTAATGACACCCACATGTTGAAGAAATTTGCTATATCTAAACCAGCTCTCCAGGATATTCTCAGACCTATCCTCCATAATGACCAGTGCAAACCTCCACCACAAAAGTAAACTCACCCAGAAACTTTTGATCAAATTCCAACTTCCACAGTCATGAAAGGTTTAAAAATGTCCACTGAACTTTCTAAAGATTTTGTTTTCAATTAATGTGAATGGTTTAAATTATCCTCTAAAGAGGCGTAGGTTGGCTGACTGGATACAAAAACTCAGGCCAGATATCTGCTGCGTTCAAGAATCACACCTTAGCTTAAAAGATAAATTTAGCATAAACAAATTAAAAAACAAAGACCATATGATTCTCTCCATTGATGCAGAGAAAGCTTTTGATAATATCCAGCATCCCTTCATGATTAGAACACTTAAGAAAATTGGCATAGAAGGGACATTTCTTAAACTAATAGAGGCTATCTACAGCAAACCCACAGC
>CAUYON010092054.1:0-31853 GCA_963573935.1 Arctocebus calabarensis
TCCCTGTCAGTTCTCAGTTCAAATGCTATTTCCTGGCACGGATTTTTTTTTCTAACCATTGTGTCTAAATTAACCCATCACAGTCACTGTCTGTTACATTATACTGATGCATTTTCTTTACATACCATCTGAAATCTATCGAACTATTTATTTGCTTATCATCTATCTCCATCCTCTAGACTATAAGTTCTATGAGAGCAGAGACTTTCTATCATGCTAGTCAATGTATTCCCACTGCCTAGAACTATAAACATAGTTTAATGTCAAATGAATGTAAAATAGAAGTCTGCCTAGTGTTTATAAGTATCATAAGCAATGCTACAGGGAGGAAAAATAGAACCTTACTCATTGCACAATCTTGAAAGAAGGAAGAAGAGATAATCAAGAGATAATTTTTGCCAGAAAGGAATACATAAAATTTAAAAAGAGGTTTTAACTCACTACAATTTAGTAGTATCGTAAAATTTCCCAAGTGCTGAGGAATAAAGAGGAAGTAGAGGCTCAAAATACTTAGCCAAACCTGAATTTAAGGGTGTTCAGGGTCTGGTACATGGTAGATTTTCTGCAAGTATTTGTTGAATGTTGGAGGAATGAACTTCATTGGCCTATTGGAGCCTGTCAGTTCCATGTCAACTAAACATTATCAAAATATAGTAGAAGCTCTGTTAAGCTGACCACCCAAGGGACTCTAACCAACTGGTCAGCATGTGGAGGGAGTCAACGTCAGGAACTAGGCCTTCTGTGTTGATAACGGACTCCTGTTCATAAGCTTTTGCTTTTGTTTTTATTCTAGTAAATAGAAAATAAGAAAAATAATCAAATAAAAAGCAGAAAGGAAGGTGTTAATCCATATCTAAAATCTATTTAGAAATTTTCCTTTGATTTTTGACTTTATTTCACAGTAAATTTACCCAAATTTTGTGGGAGAGAGATCATATCCAGTAGGACCTCAATAGCTGAGCACCTCACTCCATTAACCTCCTCTTAATTTGACCTAAGTTTCATAGACCAGACATGAACCACATGTACGTTATCAGTGCGGTAGGCCTAGTTCCTGATGTTGACTCCTTCCACACGCTGACCAGTGGGTTAGAGTCCCTTGGGTGGTCAGCTTAACAGAGGTTCTACTATATATTGATAATGCTTAGTTGACATGAAACTGACAGACTCCAATAGGCCAAGGAAGTTCATTCCTTCAACATTCAACAAATACTTGCAGAAAATCTACCATGTGCCAGACCCTGAACAATTATCCTGGAATATAACTAGGGACAAACTGGGCATCCCTACATGCCTTATAGTGTTTATAACTTACAGGATTGCTGTAAGAAAAAAGTAAATTATCTATAACCCAGTTATTGTGCTCTACTTAACAAAACCCAGTCATAATGTTGGTGCTGAGAAATTGACATCGGAAATTTCCAAACAAATCTTTAAAATCACAGTATGTTATGTTATTGGGTATATTTACCTCAACATTATGATGGCAAGAAAGAAAAAAAATGAGTAATAGAAAAAGACTTGAGGGTGGGAAGACTCAGTTTCTGAACTGGCTCTTCTATCAATCATTGAGTAGTACTGGGCAAATCATGAAATTATGTAGACTTTTCCTTGACAATATGACGGACTGGAGGACATAAACTCTAAAATTTCATCTAGACGCATGCATGGTCCTTTGATTTATTTTATTAGCATATCACATTTATATATAAACAGAAATAAAATGGGGACATACAACAAAATATGGCGTTGTGTGAGTACACAGATTTCTCCAAGGTTTTACTTATCATTCAGTTTTGAAAAATTATTGTAAGTAAATTTTATAAGGGGTGTTTGTTTCTCATCATGAGAGCTTTTATTGAGAATTCAAACCTTTGGACAGGCATAGAATTCATGTTCAGCTATTTAAAATTAGTCTTTAGAAGTTGTAAATCAGAATCTCCTTAAATACCTAATTTTTCCATTTCCAGTTTGTTGTTATAGGATTAGTATAAATGCTGAATTGGTGTCATTTGTGTTTAAACCAAACATTGATTTATTTGTGGAAAAAAAATAACAAGTGGTTGAATATTGCAAAATTAAATAAAAACATTTTAGTGAAAACTCTAAACCCTTACAAATATTTAGTGAAATTTTGATATTTATTCTGAAAGGTTACTTTTTATCTAATAGGCTGCTTTCCTAAGAAAGAATTGCATGAACAAAATACAGAGTGAACAGTTTTTTGTTTTGTTCTGTTTTGTTTTGATCAATTTCAAATTCGCTTATTAGAAACCCATGAATAAATCAATTATATGGATAACAATGTTAAATAATGCTATGCATTTTTTAAAAAGTGATCCTAGAACACTTAAGTGATTTGTGGTTGGATACACACACACACACATATACACACACAAACACATAAACACTACTAAAATGACCGGGAATGCTTCTTGATGTAAACAAAACATATGATTCCTTAAATTAATAAGTCCATTCAAATCTACTTCATCTCCAAAATTAAGCAATAATAGATGAGTTACAGATTTCTTTTTCACTATGTTGTTGAATTTAAAACATTTTCTCCCATTTTTCTTGGCATTTTTCTTTCTCGTTTGGGGCAGAATTACAAACAGGAAAGCAGAACTGTGAAGAATTTTTAAATACTGGGTAAAAGAAGTTATCTAAGCTTCTTTAAATTTAAAATAAGAAGTTTTCCTCGTTATCAATTCATTGCTTTTAATTTTAAAAGGAACCATTAGAACATTCTTTTCCCATTGTCTACCCAATTCTTTTCCCAAGGATAATGAAATTTTAATTTAACAGGATACAGATATTAATAAATCCTTGGTTTGCCCCACAATAGCTGGTGTTTTTATCACACCAGAAAGAAGATGACCTCGCACTTAGAAATAGTGAAAATGAGGCTGGGTGCAGTGGCTCACGTCTGTAATACTAGCGTTCTGGGAAGTGGAGGGAAGGATGGCTTGAGGTCAGGAGGTCCAGATCAGCCTGAGCAAGAGTAAGACCTGCTCTCTATAAAAAATAGAAAAATTGGCCAGGCATCCTGGGGGCTAGCTGTAGTCCCAGCTACTCAGGAGTCTGAGGCAGGAGGATCGCTTGAGCCCAATAGGTTGAGGTTGCGGTCAGCTCTCAACCTATGATGACACCACTGCATGGCGTAGTCTATCCAGGGCAACAGAGTGAGACTCTGTCTCAAAAAAAGAAAAAAAAAAAAAAAAGAACAGTAAAAAAGAAAAAGAAAAGAGAAAAAGAAAGTGAAAAGTAGATTCTACACACTCAGTAAAAGATTTTAGGCGGGAAGTTCAACGTAGTGTATGTAGCTATTTAAATTATAAAAACTCCTGATTTAAACATGTTTTCCTTTTCAAGAGTGATAATTACTACTTAGAAATTGATAGGTAACCAAGAAATCGTTAAGAAAATTCTGGGAAAATACAGACGTAAGTGAAATAAGATCAGTTTTGGAAAGTACCATTTTAAGTTATTTCAATTCTATACATTTACAGAGTTTATATTTAATAAACCCCTACTGCTCAGGTGGCAGAAACCTAAAAATAATAGTGTTTTTGTAGCAGACCATGGCTCCCATTGGACCAATCAGGAATGATTTTTTGGCAGAAATTTTAACAATTGCATAGGTATGCAAGTGTACCATTGAAGTAGGGCAAATCCATGAATAAAATACATTTTAAAGATAAGTAACATTACCAAATTATTATTGATATTTGCACCATTCTTCATTTGACTTGTCATAAGTCATGACTCGCATCAATGGCTTAAGAGAAAAACTATAAAAGAAAAAGCTAAAATTATGCACGTAATTTCTATTAACATGATTTTTCCTTCTTCCTTAAGATTTCTCTTTTGAATTTAATAGTGAAATAAAGGGTCTATTGTGATCACAGTTTAAGAGCTACTAATAATGCCCATATAGTTCCTATAAGGCAGAACAAAAAGTTCAGGGGAAACTATATTTTCATATGGGTACTCTGCCAAAGTTAAGCAGTTTTAAGTAAATCACAGAACATTTTGTGGGTCTCAGATGCAAGTGGTGGAACAGTTGAGGTACCAGAGGCCTATAACTTTTAGATACCTTCAAATTCTAACTCTAAAAACTTAAATGCTCCTTAAAAATTAACTATAGATTTATCTACTTACAAGGAATTGCTTAAACAAGCATTTAAGGTACAGGAAAGTAAATAGCAAGAAATGGTACTTCAGATTTTGAATATATGGATCACGGAAAGGTCTGAAATGCTGAAGTACCAACATTCTCTGCTTTATGAACAAGTTATTTTTAAAAATAGCAAAGAACATTTCACTCACTTTTTTCCATTATCAATTCTTTTGCGACAAACTAAACAAACAAAAAAAAAGAATTCAAACCCTCTAATTTTATTCTCTAATAAAAGAGAATCGAAATTTGGCAATTATTTTAAGCTTAAAACAACAGAGAATGAGTGAGGAAGGTATATTTTAACTAATCCTAGCCACACAGGACGAGGAAGCTTTTAAGAACTTAAGTGTTCCATGACAGAATCAGTCGTTTCATGAAGCCCTTCCATCTTGATTGAAGACTTATTCAAGTAAAAACCAAATAAAGGACTAATTATGGGGGACACTGTAAAGGGTCAACTTTCTTGTTCCCTCTAATTAACACTCGCTTACTGCTGAGGACTCAGCTTAAACACAGCATTGTCCAGATACAGTTTCTTCGAGGATACAACTTGATTTTGATATGCCACTTTGATTTGGATGTCTGTGCCCCAAGACCGTGCCCAACATCTGTTTAAACAGCAACAACAATGTAACACATTTAACAACGTAGTGCAGACCCGATAGCCTGTGCCTGCTCTTGAAAGCCCCATCCTGTGCCAGAGCTTGGGAGAAGCCAAGGTGGTACCGGGGAAGGACTGAGGCAGCCAAGCTAGCAGAGTGGCACTTGGGGGCTTTGGAGACCGGCTGGCAACCAGTAAGGGAAGCACTTTTAAAGTCACTAATGTGTACCTACTGAATGTCAGCTTTGCCTTCTGGAAACATCTGTCAGAGGGTCCCATAATTTATAGATATTCTTTTGTCTCCTAACTAAACAGACTGTATCTGTATCTAAATCAGACTGTATCTCATTTTCCTTAGCTGTGTATCCCCAAGAGCTACAACAGTGCCAGACACAAAGTAGCATATATGTATACATATTTTCATATATATGAAATTTTGTGTATCAATTTCAACCACTTTGGCAATTTAAGATCACATAATTCTGCCTTACAGTGCATTTAGCTACTTAAAAACATCAAGGATGCAAAATAGTGACCATGTAAATTTACCAGGTGTTGAGGTTAAAATACTTTTGACTTCCTCAGAAAGTAAAGAATTTTTACTAACAGTATGGTTTGAATAGAGACCAATGAGACTCTCAAATTAAAATGTCACGCACGGTATTGTTCAGTGTAGTTTTAAACATAACACACGTGAGAAACTCAAACTGCAAAATCATACGACATTGAGATTTCATGTTAAGTCAGCAGAAGGGCACAGGGTGGACCCTTTTCTCCTAAATCCTAAGCCCAAGCATTCCATGCTTTACGATACTGAAGGGCAGTTAGAAATTTCTCTTTTCTATATCACTGGTTAAAAGAAAAAGTTAGGCATTTGCTATATTGTAGCCTGTCTTTTCACCTCATTGGTTAAAAGAGAATTCTATGTTTGCTTTGATCCAAAGTTTGCACATACGATGAACACAGTCATCTGAAATATATCAATAGCAACTTAATTATAATCATAATTATATTCTTTATACAGAACAACTATTGCTAGCATGGGAATTTTCAGTCATTAGTACGAGAACATAGAATTGTGTGATATATAGCTGTTTGAGAACTAAAACAATGTGCCTGCTGTTTTCTAATCAATCCAAGATATTTCAGCTTAATATAGCTGTATTACAAGAGCTAGACTCATTAATGATGTTACTTGTAAAATGAAACAAGTTATAAATTCATGACATTGTGGTTAAAGGCGCCAGTGATCATTTCCATTACAGATCAACATTAGCAGGGAAAATACAGATGAGAATGAGAAAGTGCCCTTGTTTGGACCTGAGACGCAGAAGCTCAAGTTCAGTCTCAGAAAGAAAGGAAGCCTCGTTTTATAAGACTATAATGAGAAGGGTGACGCCTCATCTATGCATTTACTGTTGCAATTCCTAGAGCTATCATACTAGATATAACAAAAATACTAAATTGTAGCAAAAAACGTGTGTAAAAAGTCTTTGAAACACTTGAAATATTCATTCCTGTTTTTATGCCTTCTCATTATTAAAAAAGATAAAAAAAAAACTCCAAAGAATTGGAGTTACAAAAAGACATACTGCAATAATAAATTTCAAAATGCAGAAAAAGAAAAATAAAGATTAGAAAATAAAATGAGCTAAATATAGGTCACAGAATAACATTATAGACCTAAAGTTTGGTATAATTGCTAGAGCATCGTACTGTCTGGATCTATAAGAAAAATGGTTTGAAATTTTATGATGTCCACTAGATAAAAAGAAATCAGTTGCCTAAGCATTAAAACCTTTTCCTGATATGCAAACCAGAGTAAAAATTTTCCTATGGGTCCTCATTAATTGAACACTTAATTTTTTTTTTTTTGGCAGTTTTTTGGCCAAGACTGGGTTTGAACCCACCACCTCTGGCATATGGAGCCAGCACCCTACTCACTGAGCCACAGGCGCCACCCTGAACACTTAATTTGATTAAGCAAACTCTATGTCTATAATAGCACGGACACTTCTTTTTAAATTCTTTAATGCGGACTAAGGACAGACAGCCCAAGCATGGTCCAGCAAAGGCAATTGTGTGATAGCCTAAGAATGGAATGTGATGAAGCTCTCTCTGCTCATCAAGGGATAAAATACCTGCTTTAGGTATACGTACACCTGGGAGAATCAAGTATTAATATTCTATTTTGTGAGTGAGATGTTGACAGTAATAGCAGAGAGTTCAGATATTATACTATTTGATAAGAATGCATAAAGCAGTGATTACCTATTGCTGATTAAATTGATTTAACAAATAATTTTATATTACTAATCAATATTTCAATCAATACTAATTGAGTACACACTGTGTGTCGGGTACCATTCCCTAGAAACAGAGAATAATACTGAGTTTAAAAAAAAGAAAAAAAAACATATGAAAGACTAATAAATTATATTATTCCTGTTATTCCTGTTTTTATTGTAGTTAAACCCGTACAAGATAAACATTAATGTATTAAGGCCACAGACAATATTTGCAAACTACTCTTGCTGTCTGCCAATGCATCTTTCATCAGCTAGCAAAAGTGCTACAATGAAGTAAAAATTTCTTCAAACTTAAGTAGAAATCAGAAATCTCCATGATCGGTATAAGAAATAGGTCCATGAAATCTAGTTTCGATATTTGGCATCGAACACACAGAAAAGGGAAGAGAAAAAGAACTGAATGATCCTAGTGCAATCAAAGATTATCCATCCTCCCATTTTAATTAAAAAAAAAACATTAAATTGTGTTAACATGTTCAAAGGCCATCTTCCCAAGTGCTTAACATCTAAAGTTTTTAATTCCAACAGTAATAACAGTTAATTTCCAACCATAATCAAAGGACATGTGTTTTCTTCCATCTCTTAGCTGCACTAACCTTTTAAGTAATAGAATGAAGAACACCCTTTCTAGTAAATGTGATCTCAGAAGGAGGGTGTTTAACTCTGTCTGGCCTTAGACTGTTCTTAAAGAAAAGCACCATATTTCTTTTTAGATTATTCTTTAAGTTAAAGCATTATGTGTCTAGGGGAAAAGTCTCATAGGTTAAATACCTATGTGAGCCAGAGAGATTTAAATTGTTCCTTGGCCACATGCTATGGATTATAAGCCAAGAATACGTGAATGAATCCGTACAAATACACACATCTCACTACCGCTGGGAAAGCTTTCAAAGTAAGCATACAAGTAATAGTCTTGCTTTTCCTATTGTTTGTCTATGAGGGGGTGGGAGACAAAGCCTGTCTGTTCAAGCAACCTTCTTAAGTGGTAGCTTCATTACAGATTTTTGCTATAGAGCTTTCAAAATTGAACTCCAGAAAAGGTTTATATTTGTGATACATACAACAGAGTTTAGCCTCTCATGCTTAGCCTATTTCAATAACTGAGTTAGGGACTAAGACAGACTCAGGTTTTAAATTATCAAGGTTAGAATCAATTACTCTCATAGTAATAGACAGATAAATATTAAAAGATCTCTAAAGGCTAATTTCCTATTGTATTACTATAACCAAAGTTACCATTAAGTTCTCAGGATAACTTATCTGTCAAGTAAATAAACTTTCAAAAAAATCTAGGAAAGATAATCATGTTTACAAGTATGCCAAGTTCAATTTCAAGGTATACAGGGAGATCACGGAGAAAGGTAATAGAAATCAAAATTGCTTTTACTGTTATTTGAATGTAACTAAGAAAATCGAATCTTGATCTGGATATTACCAGATATATGTGAGGAAGAAAACAAGAAAAATAACTATATACATAGAAACACTGATACATTTCATACTTCTGAAAAACAATAAGTCTGTGCCTCAGGAAAATATAACACTTCAGTTTTTTCAAGTTCAACCCCACAAGTCATTGTTATAATAGTAACTTATTTATATGGTGTATATAATTTATAGGGTAACTATCACAAGATGCTCTCTGTAAGTATCATTAAAAGAATTAACTGTAAAGCAAATCAACAACAAATTCTTAATTTGTGCTTTTAAGAGCATCAAATACCAAAATTATATTCATATATTACACAATGTAGTTACCTAACAATTTGGACTCAGTATGATAATCCACGTGATAATAACTATAAAATAGAAAAACGAATGGATGAAATAGAACATTTGCTTTTATTTTCTCAGTTTATGCGTTCTACTTAATTGCCAGAAGACATTATTATTTCTCTTCATTTAAATAATTTTCTGTGCTTATGTGAATTTTATTATTTTGTAATTATATCTTAAGTGCTATGATTTGGAAAATATACATAAGCATGTATTAAATATGGATAAAGTTTTAAAGAAAGGCTTGTTTCAGAAAAATAAAAATTCTATTAAGAACTGGATGCCATACATTCAACACATAATTCAATAATGATTTTATGAGATTATTCTCCTGGTTCTCATATTTCTGTTACAATTTCATAGGCTGTTCTTGCAGGGCCTACCCTCCCCATCCCCCGTTACAACACCATTTCTCTCTCTTTCCTATTTCTCCCTCTCACTCACACACACACTCTTACACAAGCACACAAACAGGAAAGTTCTGTAAATAATAACTTCCTTCTCTTTATTACCAGCACATTTCCTACTAATGCTGTTAACTATTCCCATTATCGCCTCTGTGTAAATTAATCCTGAATCTTAACTAATTCTGACATCCAGACAAATGTTTTCAACTCTCTCCTAAATATCTGTGTTTCAGTCATAAGTAAACATATCCAAATCAGACCCTGTCTTACCAAAAATTTATGTCTAGTTATTGGGTATGTACTAAAGGACAAGGATAATAGGGTTTCTGTATGACTACAGTCTCATTTAATCCTTAGTTAGACCTGCTCTATGAGGTGGGTAACTAATATCCCTTCAAAACTGAAGAAAGTGCCCGTAGACAGCAAGGGTGGTAGGTTTGAACTGGGTGTCCCAGGCCAGCTGAACAATGACAATTGCAACAAAAAAAAGCCGGGCGTTGTGGCGGGCGCCTGTAGTCTTATCTACGTGGGAGGCTGAGGTAAGAGGATCACTTAAGCCCAAGAGTTTCAGGTTGCTGTGAGCTATGACACCATAGCACTCTACGGAGGGTGACATAGTGAGACTCTGTCTCAAAAAACAAACTAACAACAACAACAAAAACACCTGAGAAAACATGGCCTACCTTCTTACAGCAAGTAATTGGCAAAATTTACATTTGGACTTGGCAAAATAGTCAATTCTTCCAGTGACCCCCTATCTTCCCTATCCTAAGAAACCATGTTACCAGTTGATCAATTGCTGAGGATCAAAATTTCAGAGAAAACTT
Source organism: Arctocebus calabarensis (assembly GCA_963573935.1). Taxonomy (NCBI): domain Eukaryota; kingdom Metazoa; phylum Chordata; class Mammalia; order Primates; family Lorisidae; genus Arctocebus; species Arctocebus calabarensis. The sequence continues at coordinate 10,104 of CAUYON010092054.1, forward strand.
CTACTTTTTTCCAACCCCTCTATCAGTAATCAAGACTTACTAATTACCCAAAGGTGGCTTTTCTTAAGACAAAGTGGCTATTATCATGGGTGTGTAAGGCCTCAGAACTCATAATACACAATTAAAAAAACATTTACCAGGGTCCTACACATGACTATGGAATAATAAATTACATGGTCCAGTTCCATTCACTCAGATATAGTTTTTCTCTCTTTTTTCTTTTTTGGCAGTTTTTGGCCAGGGCTGGGTTTGAACCTGCCACCTCCAGCATATGGGGCTGGCACCCTACTCCTTTGAGCCACAGGTGCCGCCCTGTTTTTCTTAATTATGTAAGTATGCTTAAATCTCTAGGAGTTCTTTTGTGTTTGTTTTTCTTTTCTTTGTTCCCTCCTCTCCTTTCCTTTCTTTTTCTTTTTATTATTTTTTAAAGAGACATAGTCTCACTTTGCTACCCGCGTGGAGTCCAGGGCAAGATCAGAGCTCACTGCAGCCTCAAAGGCCTGGGCTCAAGCGACTCTCCTGCCTCAATCTCCTGACTAGTTACGACCACAGAAGGCATTACCATAACCCAACTAACTTTTCTTATTTTTTGTAGAGACAATGTCTTACTATTTTGTCCAGGCTGGTCTGAATTGGCCCCAAGCAATTCTCCCACCTTATCTTTTCAAAGAACTGGGACTACCGATGTGAGCCACTGTACTTGGCCTTTTTGGGCTTTTTTCGCCTGAGTTCCTCATGCTGTTGCCCAGGCTGAAGTGCAGTGATTATTTACACCTGCTATCATAGCACCCAGCAGCATTGAACCCGACTTCTCACCTTGCATAGCTCCAGTTATTTTTATTGGAGAGAGACATTGTGTTTCACAGCATTTCATCCGCAGTGTTTAATGAGCTGGACATTGAAGCTATTTGGAGCTCATAAAGACTACACAATGCACTATGGAAATTGTTGCAAGTTAGTTCCTTATTCACAACCTGTGTTCTTGTGAATGTGTACCAAATACTTAAGTTTGGAACAATTAGCCTACAAAGTCAGCCAATAAAAAAGGGGGAAAAAACATAAGCAATCCTCTAAGGTGATCAGATCTTATAAAGGTTGGTCATCCACTCAGTTTGTTTATAAGACTACAGGGGATTCTGTAACTCTTTTTTTTTTTTCTTTTTTGCACTTTTTGGCCGGGGCTGGGTTTGAACCCGCCACCTCCAGCATATGGGGCCAGTGCCCTACTCCTTTGAACCACAGGTGCCGCCCTTTTAAATAACGGGTGCTATAGCTCTTTGCAGGTAGCATGTATTACCTGAAATGCTGACGCACTCAACAGCTTGCCAGATGGCAAAATAAAACGGTTATACTTGTTTCAAACATGTCTCTCCACAACAAGAGCTCTAGAAAAACTCCATCGAGGGTTTAAGGTAAAATCATCAAACTGTCTGTTTCTTCAATGTGTTCCATGATCAGAAAAGATTTTAAAATAGTATTTATGAGTTCGAGTTGTAGAGATGAAAATCATATGGTAGAAAGTTATTTGCCTTGGTCGAAAACATAGATAACAATAGAAAAAGCTCAATGCAACGTGAAAGATCAGAAGGAAGGTTCCCAATGTTAAATGTGAAGAAGAGATTGAGGGTGTCCCCAGCAAAAGTACCGGGAAGCAGGATGAAAACAGGCACAGAACAGAAAGAACGGGTGTGGAAACCCTCAGTCAACAAGAGTGACTCTTAGTCATTTTTTTATGCATGGGTATACACATAAATAAGAGGATAAAAATTCTGGGCAAAGCACTGTAAGAAGAGGGCAATTTCAGAGACTGCCAAAGAATTCCTTGGAAAACATCTATACTGTCTGTATGTTCCGACTGAGACCACTCAGACGCCATCATTTCTTTCTGGTATCTGTCTTTCGAGCTGAGAAGGCGTCCTCTGACTTTCTTTTCCTTTTACAAAACATTTTGCCGTCCTGGATAAAGACAGAAATCAGCAGCCATCTGAATATAACTCACATCTTCCTTCAACGGGCTGTTGTTACAGCCAAGAAAAAACACCGAAACCTTAATCGAACTTTTTGCAATTCAGACAGGGTAGCCCAGGCAAAACTTTGGAAGACAAAACCAGGAAAAAGCCTGAAATTTCCCTAGTACTAACTTTTCACTTAACAAATTTGAGAATTTTCTCTAAAATTGCAGTCATCTTCCCCTAACTATAAATGTCCCTCATGTGAAAACAAGTACATATATACATTTGTATGTTTTTTTAACGCAGCAAGGATTCTCGACAAAATATCGGTGAATCAGGAGTAACTCAAAGTTTTAAAGCTTCAAATGAGTAGTTAGGGCGGCGTCTGTGGCTCAAAGGAGTAGGGCACTACCCCATACTCCAGAGGTGGCAGGTTCAAACCCAGCCCTGGCCAAAAATCGCAAAAAAAAAAAAAAATAATAATAATAATAATAAAATAAATGAGTAGCTAGAGTGTAAACCATTTATTCAACAGGCTGGCATTTATTAAGTACCTGCTCTGTGCCATGTACTCTGCTAGGCCCTTAGGATAAAGGGCAGATACTAAAATCAGCACATCAACCAAAAGCAGTATAAAGAAAATAACCTTTGAAAATCACTTTATTTGTGGTACCCAGTCCTCCACAGTGACCTTTAAGCACATGGACATTTAAGAGAAACTGGACTAAAGGAAACACAAACAGAATGCCTGCCTAAACATTGAAATCACTCTGTATCTAGAAAAGCCATCAAACCCCTCCTCTAAGAATGGACCATGGGCAGCGAGTTCTAAAAGGTGACTTTCTGCAGCATTTGCTCACTGATGTGATGAATGCCTGGGGTAAGCAAGACAATGTTGTGTAAGGACTAAACACAATAATGGTGACGCAGCAGGAAATAAGGTTCTGAACTGAATATATAAATTAAATGTGCATGTGTCACTACCGTGTGACAGAGCAACATAACCCTGGTCTCCGTCTTGCAAGCAAGAGAGGCAGCCGGGATACCACATTTAAGGAGTCCCTCACTCGAAGTCCTGCTCCTTCCAACCGTGCTATTGGAAGATGCTGAAATTGAGTCCCTCCTAAAATTGTGTGACCTTGGAACCAGCCTTTTAAACCAACCTTCCCAAGAGACGGAATGCTTCTCTAGGTCTCTAGGATGGCTCCTTTGTTCTGTTATAGATAAATCCACAAAGATGCACACTCTTTCTGCGTAATCTATTACTCTAATATTTAATGTAAAATGAATTAAGCATTTCACTGAAGCCACAGGGGAAGAAGATTTGGAAAGTTTTATCTAGAAACAAGTAATCCTCTATTTGAATAGACTATAAAATGATATGAAAAACATTATTTTATTTTTTATTTCTTTTGCAGTTTTTGGCCGGGGCCAGGGTTTGAACCTGCCACCTCCAGAATATGGGGCTGGTGCCCTACTCCTTGAGCCACAGGCACCACCTGAAAGACATTATCAACTTTTTTCTTTAAGTGGCATGTTGGTCTTGCTGGTTTATTTTAGTGAAAAGAAAAATAAATGTTTATACACCTAATTATTGTTTACCAAAATATATATTTATATAAGGTTCACTCAGAAACCTTATTTCCCATAAAGTCTTCCTTTTTTTTAGTACATTCTCTTAACTGGAGTGCTTTAAGAATATAATCATATAGTTGATATCAAAATACTTTTCACAAATCCTGCTACCTAGCTGTGATATCACTATCTCCTAATAAGTTATAAACTACTGAGTTTAATGAGATGCCTTAAGAAAACTATCAAAAAATACTAGTGTGATTCTTCATTTTTTTCTCCTGGTAGGCTTAGTATTGAGCCTTATTTATTTTAGCATCCCCTACAACAGACAGGATGATGTCTTCCATCTAGTGGTCATTTAATAAATGTAAGAAAAATAATAATAATAATGGCTGGGTGTGGTGGTTCACGCCTATAATCCTAGCATTCTAGGGGGTCAATTTGGGAGGATCACTTAACCTCTAGAGTTCAATCCAGCCTGAGCAAGAGTGAGACTCCCTCTCTATTAAACATTAAAAAAAAAGACAAGAATTATAGCAGAAGCCTGCAGTCCCAGCTACTTGGGAGGCTGATGCAGGAGGATCACTTGAAACCAGGAGTCCAAAGTTGCTCTAAGTTAGGTTGACACCATGGCTCTAGCCTGAGCAACACAGTGTGACTCTGTCTCAAAAATAAGGATAATAATAATGACAACTTTTACTGAAAATAAAAACATTTAAAAGTATTTTGTAAAACCTTTGGCTTGACTCAGCCTCCTTGGACTACAGGTGCCTGCCACAATTCCCAGATATTTGTAGGAGACAAGATCTCACTCTTGCTCAGGCTAGTCTTGAACTCCTGATCTCAAGAAATCCACCTGCCTTGGCCTCCGAGAGTGCTGGGATTACAGGAGTAAGCCATTGCGCCTGGCCTAATAATAGTTTTTAAAGTGTACTATTTAATTTATATTAAAAGATGATTTCCAGCAATCCATTTGATATATTAAAGTAAAATAACTTATTTCTAGAAAAAATAGATTAATAGATAAGAGAATCTCAAGCGCAAACTGTAATGTCACACAGTACCTAGGGCCATGGTTCCTTCCCCCAGGATTATTAAGGGAAAGTTTGCTTAGCAGATTAATCTGTTTGTTCACGCTGCTGTGTCCTGAAAGTGACAGGTTGGAGGACACTTAAATGGTGAGTAGTCAGGACTTGACCTCTTCCTAGAAGAGCAGCACTTTGAATTTTCTAGGAAATAACAGGGATCTGATCAAATGGCACTAAATGTTCTAGTAAAAAATATGGATTCAAAAGGGTATGTTTGACCACGGCCTTTTTGGAGGGAGGCAGGGAACGGAGGGACATACATAAGATTTTTCAAAGAACAGAGAGCTCATGAAAAGTTCTGGCAAGAGGTGCTCTAGAGACTTCTGTTTAGCACAGAAAAGTTATATTGTGGCCTTAAATACAATTTCCCTCTTTCTGTACTCTAACTATGTTCCTCAGATTTCACCTTTTTGGGTTACTTCTGGATACCTTTTTAACAGAGTTCACACAAGCTCCTTGAGGTTTTGCCTTGTGGCTAAACGGAGGATCGGACCGAGCCAAATGGGAGGGTGGTTTTTGTGATGTGGGATGTGCACGTATGTGAGTATGTGTGCGTGTGTGCTCGTGTGTATGTGCCCATTAACTGTTCAAATAATCCAGGAAAACAGAAAAAATGCTGAATGAGAGTTTTTGTGGGTCAGGACTAGCCGGGCAACAGAGCCTTTGCTGTGCATCAGGGGGTGAATTTCCAAGGGTTGCTGCCATACAATGAAGCTACAGTTTACAGAAGGCCACCCTCAGGAAAACGTGCCTGTGTGCACGCACGTGTGTGTATGCGTAATATAAAATTATTTGTAACATCGCTACTGATCACCATTCTCCTTTTCTGGAAATAATCTTCAAAGAATGGAGCTTTCTGGTGTTTAAATTACTGGGTAGCATTTAACTAATAAACTAAAAAATACTCTGGAGTCAGGATGGCAAGGTCAAGAAGGAGGGTGGAATTTAAGAGTCTGAACCTGCCTCATGTGCAACTCCTATTCAGCCACATAAAAAGAAACCTGGAAAACACCTAACTTTTACCTACTGATACCCAATCGTTTACCAAATCCTTTTAACTACAACTCAGTTGTGATGAGTCCTTTTAAACTACAATGGATCCATGGTGGTTGCAACTCAAATTGTCCACTGTTATTTCATTCAAAGACCTTTTGTCTAAAGTCTTGCCTGACAGCGGAATTCTTTCTTTCTTACCAGTATAAATTGCAGTGCAACATTGAACAAAGCCTTGCAGAATCCAGTAAGATGGCAACCTGATGGGGGAAAGCAGGCAAAGTTAATGTATCATTATTCTAAAGACTTCTAAGTATCCCTGGAGGATAAATTTCAGAAAAAAAGGGTAAAAGAAAGTATATTTGAATGAGTGGTCTGAATTTCTAAGTTAATAGTTGTCAGAGGTCACATAGTCACAGCTAAGTTGCATGGCTAACGCTTAAAAAATCATATGAAGGAGTTTAATGACAGTGAAAGTAGTAGAAGAAGCCAGCAAAAAAATACAAAGGATCACTGGGGGTAGAATTTTCCTATTCTCCACTGGGCCTTCCTAGGAACTAGGGAGGAAGGATTAAGTCTGGATTAAATTCTCAAACTGTGTTTACCTCCTAAACCGTGTCTCCTAAATGAAGACCAATTGTTCCTAACTGCAAAATTATAAGATTTTACAATCTAATGCATGAAAGAACTAACTGAAAACCACCTGAAGAGAACATCAATATAGTAATATCCATTCTTATTCATTCTTACATAGTAGTGTGTGTGTTTGTGTGTGTCAGAGAGATAAGTTTTTTTTTCCCTTTAGAAGGTGTTAAGATATATTCATAAGTACATGAAAGAAGGTGCAGCTAGTCTTTGATGTTTAGTTTTGTACTAGTGCACGGTAGTTACTTTTATAGAAAAATTTAAAATGAAATTAGTAACTATTTTTATATGTTAAAAATCAAAATATGAGTTTAACGTGAATGTAAAATCTAAAAAAAGTCATTTAATGAACACTAGGTGCTGAATGAGTTTAAATCATATAACTAGAAAGGACTCCTGATACCTTATTGTTACTTCTTAATTAATTTTTTAAATTAGATCATAGCTGTGTACATTAATGCATTTAGGGTGTACAATGTGCTGGTTTTATATACAATTTGAAATACTTACAACAAACTGGTTAACTTAGCCTTTATTGTACTTTCTTAATTATTGTGTTAAGACATTTGTATTCTACGCTTAGTAGATTTTAGTACCTTAGTCAATTAAACTCTTAAAAGTGAGAGCATCATTTTTGTTTTTCAGACTACTCATTGGCACAATCAGACACTAAACTTGAATCTTCTCTTTCTAATATTTGGGGGCAGTTGTTTATAAATCTACAGATATGTAGAGATCTATACACAGATATACCTTAACTTTCTCTTGGACCCACCAGGCCATGTGGGTCATTGGCCAAATTCCTAAATCATGAGACAATAATGAGATGACTGAATTGCCCTCCATTTGCATTTTTAGCTATAAATCGTCCTAAAAACCAGACTTCAAACTGGAAACTCTTTGTGTATTTGCAACCTTTTCTCGCCCTCCCCTTTTTTTCTCCCACCCTCATAAGAATCTAAACCCATATAGTAAGTCCTAGTCCTAATGGATTCCTGGGATAAACTTCCACAAGTAAGAGCAAACTCCATGTACCTCATTGATTTTGAATTTAATTTTTTGAGATAACTCCTGAAAACTCTAAAACATTGAGTCTGTTTCAGTCCCAGTAGTCTGAAAAAATAAGAACTATTTTATGCTGCATAATAAGGACATTCCATTGCTCGGATTTGTCTGCAATCTCCCAATAGCTTTCACTTCTTTCCATAAAGCTAAAGTCCTTAAACTAGGCTTCAACACTCTACGATTTATCCCCACTATACCTCTTTCAAATCACTTCCCCCTAACCCTTCCTTAGCTCACTTAGTCCTTCCCATTCTTTGTTCTCTAACATATATGATCTTCCCCCAATAGCTACATGGCTCCCTCAACTACTTCAAGTCTTTTCTCAGATGTTATTTTCTCAAGAAAAACTTACACATTTATACTCTCCTACCAATCACAATCTCCACACCCTATTTTATCTTCCCCCATATCATTATAGTCATTATATTTTTAACCGACTCCTCCCACTAGAGATTCAAAAATATGGGATTATTATCTTATTCTGTTATTTCTCCTATACCAACAACAAAGACTTGGCTATGAGAAGCACTCAACAAATGTTCATTTAATTGATTTATATCTAAGCATCAAATGATTTGTGCTACCTGCAAAAAAACACAATTTCTTATCTTTCTTTTTCTCATGCTGCCACTTGAAACACTATAAGGGTTCACACTCTTTTAATAGTTTCAGAGGCAGAAACTTACATGGCAGCCTGAAGTCTGGGTATCCTTTTCTGGAGGGTTAATTAATCTAACTTTGTGCATATAAAGTTTATAAATGAATATATTCAGAGTTGTCTGGGAAGTTCCATTCATGTCATTTGAAGACCAGAGACATACGTGGCTAGATAATTTCTGAACAGTTCTTGGATAGTTATACATTTGAGGTTGGACCATTAAGTTTACAAACTCATCCTAAAAAAAGAGATATGTACATTATTACTCAGTATCACTATGGACACCTGCATAGTGATACTCAGCTGTGCCCTGGTGCCAGTGCCTATTCTACCCTTCAAATCAATTTTGTAACTTTTTCTAGAATGACCATAAGAGCTGTCCTCCTATGAGGAATGACAATTACGTTAGAGAACTTGCACTGTGCAAAGAACTCAGTAAAGTTTCATAACCTTGGAATATCAGTGTCTCACAGCTGTGTTCATGTTGACATGTGGTGGTGTCTTGCAGAGTGGCGTTCATTATTATTGTTATGTTTTTGTTTGCTGTACAATGACATGCTCATTCCAGAAAAAGAGTTCCAAAATTGCTTTGAAAGGTGGACTAGCCCCTGTTATTGGTGCATGGTTTCCCAAGGGGAGTACTTTGAAGGTGACCATACTGATATTCAGCAATGAGAGTGCTTTTTCTACCATGAATTTTTGAACTTGTCAGACCTCCATATATACTCATACATCCATATAGATTCACATTTTACACGCACAGATATATATTAGCAATATACAATTATTGATTTCTAAAATGTCAAAAGAGAAAAATAAAGAATGTATTTTAAGATCTTAAAATACACACATACACTTAAGTTTAACGTTTTGACCAGTTGTCCTTGCTGTTCTATGATGATATAACTGTTTATACCCTCAGAATAAAAAAACACATAAAACTGTATTTTTTAAAAATTTGATACATCTGAAAAGATTAACAGAGTTAAGAAATGATTAATTGGATTTCCTTTATTAAGAACACACTAAAATTATTTGTAAACAATATTTACTCTTTCAAAAGCAAATACATAGATAGATTTTCATTGACAAACCTATGGTTTAAAATGAGGTATACTAGTGCTTCTTAACCAAAACAGAAAACTCAACACTGTTAATTCAAAACCCAAGACTTTCCAATAAAAAGAGTCACTGTACTATCATCAGGAGACGTCTTTTCTCCTCCTCAACCACAAGAAATAATTATAGATGGCCTCATCTCTTTAAGAGCTTTCTAAAATTCCAATTCCCTCTTCTCACACATACACAGACAGTAAGATTTTGATAATTTCACTCATTTTTAAATTTTATTTTCTAACAAATAATAACTTACATTTTTATGGGGTACATAGTGATGTTTCAATACTTATAATGTATAGTAATCAGATCAGGATAATTAGTATATGCATCATCTCAAACATTTATTGTTTCTTTGTGTTGAAAGCATTCAATATCTTCTTTCTAGCTATTTGAAACTATGAATGATTGTCAACTAATATAATCCTACAGCGGGACAAAAGATTAGAACATATTCCTCCTACATGGCTGTAATTTTCTATTCTTTGGCGTCCAAATCTCTCCCTATCCCTCCCTTTCCCTTCCCCTTCCTAACCGCTGGTATTCTCTATTCAGTTTTTAACATCAATGAGGTCAACTTTCTTTAGCTTTTACATACTGAGTGAGAATATGTGGTATTTAACTTTCTTTTCCTGGTTTATTTCACTTACTGCCCTCTAGTTCCATATGTGCTGCAGTCAATGATACAAGTTCATTCTTTCTTATGGTTGAAGAATATTCCATTGTATATACAACATAGTTTCTTTATCCATCTGTTGTTGGACACCTAGGTTGATTCTGTATTTTGGCTATTTTTAATAGTGCTGCAATAAACCTGGGGGTGCAGATGTCTCTTTGATATAATGATTTCCTTTCTTTTGGGTAAATTCCCAGTAGTGGGATTGTTAGATCATATGGTAGTTCTCTTTGTTGTTTTCTAAGGAAACTCCACATTTGCTTTTCATAGTGACTGTACTAGTTTACTTTCCCACCATTAGAACATAGGAGTTCCTTTTCTCTGTTTCCTTTCCAGCATTTGTTATTTTTTTTTTTAAATAATAGCCATCATAACTGGGGTAAGATAATACCTCACTGGGATTTTGATTTGCAATTCCCAGATGCAGAAGAATGATGCTAGACCCTCATCTTTCATGCTACACAAAACTCAACTTAAAATGGATCAAAGGCCTACATGTATGATAATGATAAAACCACTAGAAGAAAACATAGGGGAAACACTTCAGGACATGGGACTGGGAACAGATTTTATTAACGAGTCTTCAAAGACATGGGCAACAAAAGCAAAAATAAACAAATGGGACTATATCAAACTAAAAATCATCTTCAGAGCAAAGGAAATAATCAACAGAGTAAAAAGAAATTGTATAGAATGGAACAAAATATTTGTAAACTACTCATATCACAGAGGATTAATATCCAGAATATACAAAAAACTCAAACATCTCAGCAAAAAACAATCTAATTAAAAAACAGGCAAAGGATCTGAAGACATTTCTTAAAGAAGACATACAAATGGCCAATAAATATATGGGAAAAAAGCTCAATATCAGTAATACCACGTATTCTATATTGTTTCCTTCCAGTAAATAAAGGTTTAAAGAAAAAAGTTTAAGAACATTTTAAGCATTCTAGCTTATACTGATGTATTTATTTGGTAGTGCTAATGCTAAAAAATGGTGCTATTACTATAACAGGGTAACAATAGAATTTGTTTGAACATTAAAATAAGAACTTTCCTTCCAGTGCCATTTAATTAATAGCAATGTGATATGAATGGCCTAAAAATTATAATGAGCTTTTAAAATAAGCACTATATCCTTTCTCCATAACATCATAGCCACATGTTTGTAAAATGCTTGATGCATTTCAGAACTAATATGTTATAGGCAAACACTACCCACAATGGCTATAAAATGGGTAAACAGCAAAACCCTCAGAAATTTCAACTAGGAGTAAAGTATGATAAGGCAACCAGAGGAATAATAGAGAGTTCTCTTCTACTCAGGGAAGATTTTGCCAAGAGAACTTTATGGTAGTACTGTTTGTACGTGATTATTAACCAGCTCCTAAACGGCTTCTCCCACAAGGCAAATTCAGTTCTTTTCAGCAAATACATTTTTGCCATTAAAATGTCCACAGTGAAGAAAATGTTTTCACTATTATTAATCTGAACATAACTTATCCAACAGAAAATTATAGTGTCCTGAAGATAAGCTTAAGTAACCTATAGTTTAGAACTATGCTGATTTTTGCATCAAATCACTATATAAAGTTTACATATGTTATCTATGGAGATTTTAAATTAAATGTATGCATTTCACAAGAGAAAACTTACACTAATTTTCAATAATGCTCATCTTCTAAAGATATATAACATAAGTATAAAAAGTTAAACAAGATACGCTACTGGCTCAAATAATGGCGAACTTGAAAGACAGCTGAAATATTCAGAGTGTGAGACCTGAAATGTCAGGAAGCATAATGGAGGGTGTGAAGATGCTTTCTTAGTTCTGATGTCAAATAATGATACAACTTTCACAACATCGTGTCAACCCAGGACCCAAACGCACTAACTACATAACTATTTGCTAAGAGATGAATGAAACACTGTCAGACTAGGATAAACCAAAGGAATGAACATGGTTAAGGAAGAGGGTGCTGAAGACATCCATGTTGATGATGACAAATTAGAAATGGAAATACTTCAATACTGGGACATCAATGATATAACGTTCATCTGTCACTTTTTAAAAATATAACAATACAAACAAGTATAAGTATGTCCCACGGCTTTAGTATATTAGTTACGCCAATAATAAAGATGGGAAACAGAAACTTTCATTGTTTCCTTTATATCAGTTGTTAATCCAGTGCAATCAGAGAAAAACAGCCCTGCCACTGCTCATAAGGCAAATTATGTTTATAATATTAACAGGCTTGAAAGAGAAAGATATATCATGGGATAAATAAGTGTTCTCGTTAGGAATTTCTTTAATGGTAAGTACCATCATACCTTTAATAGTACCTTCATGACTATTTTCTTATCTGTCAGACTGGGATAGTCCTGCCTTATAGGTGTAAAATTAAATTAGATAATAATGCAAAGCATTCAGTTACCTGGAGAACATGTCAAAATGCAATATACTGAAAAGCGCCCCCCGGTATCATGGAGAAGCTAATAATATACTTGTTGCCTCCCATTCCTCTTTAGATGCATTTTAACCAAATTTAGATATTTTTTCCTATCCCCAAAGCAGATGCAAAGGTGCACCAGGAACAGGAAATCTTGTCACCATCAGTCCCTTGGCCTCTAGGGCAGTTTTACAGCACCTAAGCCCAGGGACAGTGTTTCACAAAATCCAATAGATAGGACTTATTGTCCAATATAGATACCCCTTCTAATTATGAAGCAGTTGTCTATAAGAAAAAGGAGACGACAAAGAATGACAAAAGAAGAGGAGGAAAGAAGCAGAGGAGAACATAGAGACGATAAACAGGAATAAGAAAATAGTGCTCCTTCTCTCTGTCCGCTGATGAAGGAGAGGAATGGAGTGGGAGGGGGGAGGAGCGAGGAGGTTTGATAGAGGAGGGTAAGCAGCGGGACCACACCTATGGAGCATATAGCAAGGGTACAAATCAAATCTATCAAGAGTAGAACATAAATGTCTTAACACAATAATGAAGTAAATGAGACGAAAGCTATGTTGACTGGTTTGATGTCAGCATGTCAGATTATATAAAAAAATCAACACATTGTACCCCACACATGCATAAATGTATTCATGATCTATGTGTATATGACAATAAAAAAAAGAAAAAAGAAAAAAAGAAAACAGTGCCGCAGTTACAAGGCCTTCTTTCAATATTCCAGACCCATTTAACCTGTGGATTTTTTGAAAGTGGTATTCAACAGATGGTGGTAGTTCAACCACAATCAACTTCAAATTATCTGGTGGATTTTCTATCATGCCAAAGACCAAGGGAGTGAGCCCAATTCCTACCTAAATGATTATTTTTAAAAAGATAACTTTTGTTGGGTGGCACCTGTGGCTCAGTGAGCAGGGTGCTGGCCCCATATACTGAGGGTGGTGGATTCAAATGTGGCCCTGGCCAAACTGCAAGAGCAATAACAACAATAACAACAAATTAAAAAAAAGATAACTTTTTTTGATGAAATTTTTAAAAAGTAGCTTGATGTAGTCAAATAGTAAGACTTAAGATTTCTCCTATTTTACATTAAAAAATTTACTCTTTAGGAAAGCATGAATTCTTTCACCTAGAATTTTCTGCACACACTCTAACATTATTAATGACACCAAAATTCATTTGTACACAATTTTCAGTTAATTATTATTATATAAATTAAATTATAATCATGCTTGGATTTAGATTCAACCCCTATAGCTGACTTCAGATGTAAATTGTACTCATTCTTTCAATTGCTCCTGCATAGATACATTTTATTATTAGGGGAAACAAACCAGATATTTTGATTTATTTCATCATCTGCTACTTTTTTTAATGTTGAATTTTTTTTTAATTAAATCATAGCTATATATATGAATGCATTTATAGGGTACAATGTGCTGATTTTATATACAGGTTGGAATGCTTAAGTCAAACTGGTTAACACAGCCTTCACCTCACTTCCATAATTACTGTGTTAAGACATTTATTTTCTACACTTAATAGATTTGACATGTACCCTCGCAATATGCACAGATGCTACTTTTTCCTAGCAATCTCATGGAAAGAAGAAGACAACAACATTCTCCAGAGTTTAGGTACCAATTATTAAAAGAAGAAATTCTCTTCTAGGAAATGGATGCACTAACCACAGAGTTAATTCAAAATATTATACATGGAACAAACTTTAGGGAATATCGAATGGTCTGCTTACTTTTGTAAACATATGAAACCCAATTCAGAGTTTTACTAAATATATATAATGAGACTCAGATTACAAATATGTACTAGCTATCTACTTCCTCGTATCTTTACCACTTTACGGTCTTATATTCTAAAATAAAACACATTTATGAAGCATGATTTGCTCATGGAAATCAGTATGTTTGTGTGGCTATCTATTTCCAAAAGTGACCTCAACTTATATATCTTTGCAGATATATAGGGGAGATAATGTCAAATGTAAATCATCTTTGTAAATACATTTCTACAATACAATCCACATGTACATCTTCCCTGGGTCTCTGTGCTATTTTAAGTGAAATTAGAAATGCCCCACAAATAGTTACTTTTTATCTTAACTCTGCCTACTCACATAATTTATCATCTCATTGCTTTCCTTTGTATGTCCTTAGTCCTTTGCAACATGACTTCTGACCAGATTAGTAAGTACCTAACTTAGAAACCACATTACACAATATTACGCTGTTAGCCAATTCTACTCCAGTCTCTTTTCTCAACATTCCTAAAACTACATTTAATCTTAACTTTCCTGAAATTGTTCTTGTTTATTTTTCTCATTGTTTATTGTCTGGTACTTTTCCTCTGAATGTGCCACAATTAGCTATTACACAAGATCTAGACATCATTCTCTCCTCTAAATTTCTCTATCTAAATATTTTCCCATTCATGTATCTCAAATATTATTACTATGTGAGCAGTTCACACATCTTATGTCATTTCCTGATTTTTGCAAGTTCCACTTCCTTAGTATTGTAACTACCTAGTAAATGTCTCAGCATGGTCCTATGGTATCTTAAAATCAGTGTGTCCAAAAAAGAAGACATCGTATGTGCCAACAAGCTATCAAGTCTTAGGCTTTGCTCTTTTGCATGATATTTATTGACACCTTTATACATCTCAAGTCACTTTGCACCTTCAACTTCTATTTTAATCTTGACAGCCATCTTTCACCAAGTATCATTAATGTGGACGCTTCAATATTTCTGCAGTTCTTAACTCTATTCTTAAAGCCAAATACCTTGTTTGGGTCTTGTCTGTCCCAATCATAAAGTACTCTGATAGCCCACTAATGAATTTCCCTTTAATCCGTACTTCCTTCATAAAATATTTAATTCTAATCTGTTATCTACCAAGTACTGAATTAGCCTAGGAACACAAAAGGAAATGACATAGTCCCTGCCCCCAGGGAACTTACAGTCTAGTGAAGAAAGTGTGAAATAGAATGATTAAGGGCTAAGAGGGAGAAAGAATAAATCTTGTAAAAGAATAAAAATGAGACAGATGGCATTTCTAACTAGTCTGACAAGAGTGACAATCTTTCTCAGAAGAGGTTATGTTTGGCTGAGTTTAAAGAGCACAAGAACATTATTTCAGAAAGTGAGGTGTTGGCTGGGCATGGTGGCTCACGCCTGTAATCCTAGCAGTCTGGGAGGTCGAGGCAGGTGGATTGCCGGAGCTCACAAGTTTTAGACAAGCCCGAGCAACATCTCTTCTAAAAATAGAAAAACTGAGGCAAGAGCAACACGTGAGCCTAAGAGTTGGAGCTTGCTATAAGCTGTGACGCCACAGTATTCAACCCAGTGTGGCAGCTTGAGACTCTGTCCCCCCCCCCAAAAAAAAAAGAAAGAAAAGAAAAGAAAGAAATAAAGAGAGAGAGAGAGGTGTTAACAGTGCTTATTAAGATGCACAACATGAACAATCTCTTCTCATTATGGCCAATGTGGGAAGTCCCCCAAACCTCAGATTCAGATGGCTGCAGAAATATAGCTGCAGGTAGAAGATCATAAAAACTTTTAGGGTTTTGTTAGTTTAAATTTTATCCATTAAGAAAATAATTGTTTAACAAGCATCCACCATTTCCTTATAAATTTCCCTAGTTAATAAAAATTAGGCAACTAATTATTCTGAGGTCATGCTATCTATCGATTAAATAATTGCTTGATAGACTCAAAACTTCATAGTAGAGATAAATATTACAAGGACTATAGTAAAATACAAGGTCTATAAAGAAGAGATGGAAATCCTAGGGTGGATGCATCACATTACCATGAGGCTAACCGATCACATTACCAACACAACCACAGCTCTAGTGTTGGTTTGACTATCGTTGCTGTTATCCAAAAGAAATTCAAGTCAGTATATCACAAGAAGGAATAAGCAACAATGAAAATGGTTTTTGAGACCAGAACTCCTGCTGGAAAATCAATAGCTTTTCAATTCCCATCTCTAAATTTTCAACTGCTTAGCTTGGCATTCAGGACTTGGCAAACCTAACCCGCCCAACATTTGAGATTGTGTTTTTTTATTTTTCTCAATTTATGTGCCCTGCCTTCTGAATAAATGAAATTATTTATTTATCATCCCTGGTGGTACCAAATGCATGTTAACCTGTGTTCTTAACAAAAGTAGTGAACTATTTATTCCAACTCAATCCCACTAACTCCAGCCTTATGGAAATATTGACCACCTTCAATGACCACCTCGGATGCCATTTTCTTCTTAAATGCTACCCACACTACTCCATTGTGAAATGATCCAGTTGCTCTTGATAAAGGTAGTTTAGTGCTTTACTTATGGAATTTATCATTTTCTGATTTTTCCACTTTTTTCTTTATCTACCTATCTTGGCATATAACAATTGGTATACCTTTAAAAAAAAAACAACCCAAAACTTTGGCATAAGAATTTAACCTTCTGTGTAACAAGGTTGGTACCATATGTGCTTTTATAAGAATACTTTGCAAGGCTAGGTGTTTTTTTTTTTTAAGTGGAATGAATGAGAGAACGCATTCATCCATTCATTACTTCACAAATTCATTCATCTTGGGTTCATCACATTGTTTGAAGTTGTGAGAAATAAAATGATTGAAAGGCTAGTTTTGTACTGGGATATCTCTGAGATCAAGTGCTGCTTCTAATAATTTTCTAGATACTGTATTTAGCCCACTTGGCCATCAGTTTTCCCATCTAAAGTAGCATATATATGTGTAAATATGTATATATACATATGTGTGTATGTATATATACAACAATGTATGCTATATACACCAAGATATGTGTATATACATATATATACACACACACAAAGGTAAATATTGCTAAATACAGTGTTTTCCAGGATTAAGAGTCTGATTGAATTTAAAAACTTCTGTACAGCCAAGGAAATAATTAATAGAGCCAACAGACAACCTATAGAATGGGAGAATATATTTGTATTCCATACATCCAATAAAGGCCTGATAACCAGAATCTATACATAACACAAGCAAATCAGAAAGAAAAACATCAAGCAACCCCATAAATAGTAGGCAAAAGACATCAACAGAAGTTTTTCAGAAGACAGACTGACGGCCAATAAACACACGAAAAACGCTCAACATTTCAATCCTCAGGGAAATGCAAACCAAAACCACAGGGAAGAACTGCCTGACGCCACTGAGAATCGCTGTTATCAAAGATTCCCCAAACAATAGACATTGGCAAGGATGTGGAGACGAAAGAACATGTATGCCCTGCTTGTAGGATTGCAAGCTAACGTGGAGATACCTTAAAGAACTACAAGTAGGCCTACCATTTGATGCCTCAATCCCACTAATGGGTATTTACCCATAGGGAAAAAAAAGTCATTTTATCAAAAAGATACAGGCACTTGAATGTTTATTGCAGCACAATTCACAACTGCAAAGATGTGGAAACAGCCAAGTGCCCCATCAATACATGAGTGGATTAATAAAATGTTATATATGTGTGTGTGTATGTATATATACATATATATGACTACTTCTGATTACTTAGCCATAAAAAAACAATAATAAAGTCGGACGGCACCTGTGGCTCATGGAGTAGGGCCGTATACCGAAGGCCCCATATACTGAAGGAGGTAGGCAAGTTCAAACCTGGCCTTGGCTCAACTGCAAAAACAGAAAAATAGCCAGATGTTGTGGCGGGCGCCTGTAGTCCCAGCTACTTGGGAGGCTGAGGCAAGAGAATCGCTGAAGCCCACGAGCTGGAGGTTGCTGTGAGCTGTGACTCCACAGCACTCTACCGAGGGCGATAGAGTGAGACTCTGTCTCCACAAAAAAAAAAAAAAAAAAAAAGAAGAAGAAACAAATACTACATGTACTCACGACTAGTAGTAAAACTCAATGGAAAGGCAGGTGGATGGGTTAAGGAGGGAGGGATAAATTCACACCTCATGGGTACACTGCTCACTATCTCTGTGAGGGACACATTTGTAATTTTGACTCAAATTGTGCAAAGGCAATTCGTGTAACCAAAATATTTGTCCTCCTATAATATTCCAAAATTAAGAAAAAAGAGAGATAAAACCTATACTGAATGATGACTGTGTGTGTGTGGGGGGGGGGGGTGTCTATGCTCAACCAATGTTATCTACTGTTACCAAAGAGTAGCATTCATAAGGTTACTACAATCTTTCAAACTAATTACAATCAGTTTGTTAGGGCTGTTTCCTATTCCTCACCATTAAAATACAAAAATAAAATTGTTTGTGCAGTTTGAACACAATGTATTGGAAATCTGACAGACAAGAATCAGACTAAGTAAATTTCTACAGCCAGACACAATTCAGAACACAATCAAGCTTATCATCTAAATGAAAGTTTAACAGTCAGAGAATTTCCCATATAGTGCTAACATTTCCTTCGAGACTTAAAAATACCAAACCTTCCAATTGAATATTTAACTAAACAACTCATTATTTGTACCATTAAATTCTGGTATTTGCCTGATTAGACAGTGTAAGCTGTGGACACGTTTGCTCATCACTTTTTTAGGGCTAATGCAGTTACAGAAAGAATATGTAAAACAATTATAACATACTCTTTGAATTTATAAAATTGGGAACATCTTAAGATTTAGATCATCAATTTTATGAGTCATTGCATTTTTTTCTGGGGAAAAGGAATATGAATAAAAGAGAAGTAGCAATTCTTCCCAATTTCTTTTTCTTTTCTTTTCTTTTTTTTTTTTTTTGCTATGACTTACAATAATAGTCTTAGAAAGCTAAGGAAAAGTAAGAATCTTCTATTTCCCCTCTCAAGTTTTTTTTCCCCCCTATTAACCTTCTGTAGTTCAATGAAAAGTCAGTCTTTTACACTTAAACCTAACATTTCTCAACGCCACTCCCAAGAATGCCAGGAGAAAGCGTTAGGACAAGAATACAAAAGACAGCCCTGGTTAGCAGAGGACAGGTCGCCAGCAGGCGCCCATGCAGCCTCCTCCCCAGTCTGCAGCACTGACAGGGAGGGCTGACGCTGCCTTGCAACACTGCTCCTAGTAGGTGATGGAGACATGTTTAAGTCTGGGATAATACAAAGAGGTTAGCCTTAGTACAACTGGACTCAAACATTTCTTTTGATCCTTGGTTTATGGCATCAGCATCAATGTAAAATGTAAACCAAAAACTGAGGTGCTATCACAATGTGAAATTGATCCTTTTTTCCAGTAAAAGAAAAATTCCCCACAATTAGAAAGTGTAACATAGGGGAATAATGGAGTAGAGAAAAAAGAGGGGGCTTTACTTAGCAAGTTGCCATCATTTCTGGCTTTGCTCTTTAAACGATAATGGTGTTTGGAAAAATAGTCACAATCCCAGTAATGATGGAATACACGTGACTATGAAACATCTATAAACCCTCTATATAACTTTTCCAGGCACAAGTTACTACAATTTTGTTCAATCCTACAGTTGGCCAGGTTCAGCATCTTTGGACAGTACAATGACTTTCAGGGATATGTGAGCATTTTGTGCTATAAGGAAAAGGAATGTTTTTACTTTGTAATCTTCTCAACACCCTTTTAGTGCAATTTCCAACCTTTTCTCTACTTCCAGGCATCTGCTCAGGGCCTTTAGGCCAAGTTTTGGATATCCAAACTTCCCACTGCAAAGTCCCTTGAAAAGGAGTGCCCTTTATCAAAGTTTTCATGAACTTTAAAACTGCTTCTTCTTCTTTTGTACCCCAATGCTTAATCTTATGGGATATCAATTTAAACTCATGCTTACTATGAGTCAATGAATTCATAGCAATCTATAAAGGGTCAATTAGCTTATCTACCTATTTGTGTTTATATTTTTAAGAGGGTTACACATTAAATAGTGTTCCCAAAGAAGAGAGGTTGAAATCTTAGCATCCAGCACTTATTAAGATAACTGTATTTGGGTCACTTCATTAACTCTTTGCAGACTCTCTCAAGTTGTGATACGGTCAGTAGAGTGGGTCCTAAGTCAATGGACTTAGGGCCCCAAATGGCCAGGGGCCTAATTTTAAGAAAGTGGCTGTGTAAAGATCCATACAGGGAGAGAAAAGTCACATGGCAACAGAGGCAGCGAATAAAATGCAGCAGTTACAGGCCAAGGAACTTTACAGCTATCACCAGAAGTTAGGAAGAGGCAGGAAGTAGTGCTAGCAAGGGTCTCAGAAGGCTCTACAGACACCTTGGCTTCAGACTTTCAGCCTCCAGGAATGTGAAAGTATAAATTTCCATTGTTTTAAGGCACCTAGCATGTAGGGGCTGGTTGCAGCACTCCTAAAGAGACTCATACGAAGAGAATCTTATCAATTCAAAGTAATTAATCATTACTAGAATGTGTGCCTAATACAGTTTTTAGCTAGACATCCCGTTTCCTGTTCAGACTGCCGATTGTGTATGTTTGTGTGAAGAACCATGTTCACCCGTGTGTGTTTGTGTGAAGAAGCACGTTCACCCGAGCTGCTGCCTCAACCAGTTTTTAACAGGAGACGTCCTGTAAATACGTCTCTGGAAATAAAGAAATCAAACTTAACTCTACGTCTAGTTACCACCTTTTGTGATCCCCTACAATGCCCATTATCATTTCATCACCTCTGACTTAGCGCTTTCACATATACATTTTTTCTATTTCATTTATTTTTAATGACACTCTCTTCCTGCATAAATTGATGTTTGTAGAAACTAAAATACACTAGTAATTGATTCTTAGTAGCAACATTAACGATTGTCCATTTTAGTTACAATCTAATCCTTAGTAATTAGTTAAATATTAATAGAAAATATACCCCTAATTAAATATCTAAATTAATACACTGCTTTGTAATATATTAATTTACTTAATGCTTATTTAATACTTAAATAAATGTGTACATAGGTGTAAGTATACACTTAAAAAAATAAGATAATCTCTACCTTCATGCAACTTTTCAACCACAAAATACCAATAACAGGTGCCTTTCCATATTTCTATGAATGAATTTTCTCACTGTTGTTTAACAGTCTCATAGTAATCTGTTAGGAAAATGCAATCATATACTTAGGCAGTTCCCTGACATTTAAAATGTTTCAAGTTTCTCTATTAACAGTGATGTCACATATTCTTTCTTTCTTTATTTATTTTATTAAATCATAGGTGCGTACATTAGTGCAATCAAGGGGTACATGTGCTGGTTTCATATACAATCTGAAATGTTTTCATCAAACTGTTCGACATACCCTTCATGGTATTTTCTTAGTTATTGTATGAAGACATTTGTATTCTGCATTTAGTAAGTTTCGCCTGTACCCTTCTAAGATGCACTGTAGGTATGGCCCCACCAATTATCCCCCTCCACCCCAACCTCCCCCCGCTGCTCCCTTACCCCTTTCCCCATATTTATTTAATTTTTTAATCCTTTAAGAATGAATATAAGTTGTAACTGTGACAGAAATTGAAAATACAGAAGTGGAATTTATA